>JAODAL010009216.1:0-112366 GCA_025379985.1 Phyllomedusa bahiana
AAAAATTACAAAATTATTATATGTCCCATGAAAAGGAGATTCCCCCCCTCGGGAAAGTCCCCCCAAAAGACTGTGCATAGTTTTCACCCTTGTGATTGCCCAGGAAAGTACCACGGGCAAGGGAAAACTGTTTTTCTTAATTTTTCAGTTTTGGGGAAAATTTTGCTGTGATCTTGGGAGATTCTGTGATCTTCTTTTTTTTGTGGTCGATGAAGATTTCATATTTGATTTTTGCCTAGACAGCTTGGGAAATTACCCCTTGGAAGGTATTGAAAAGCTGTTGGAAACCCGAATGGAAAAGAATTTAAAATTGTTTTGACCCCTTAAACTTGATGTTGTAGGGGGGCCATCAGCCCTTGTAGGGGTCCCCCAGTGGCTCCCACTTTACGCCTTTTTTTCCCAAAGAGAATCTGCCCATGTTGAAAGGTTGTCCCTGTGATTTTGTGCCCGAGGGCCCTGGCTGTCTAAAACGTTTTTTTAAAAATTGGGCCCACGACGTTGAAAAAATGGGTTCCCGGAAAATATGAAATCTTTTTGATCCCAATAACTGTAGCTGTGTAGACGATCATTTTTAAAGCAAAAACGAAAATAAAGTGGTTATTTAAGTTTAATTTTTACTTATTTGCTTTGTGAAATTCTAGAAAAGTTTAAGAAATTCTAGACATTTTCTAAACAGAAAATTTGGAAATAGTTCTTAAAATTTTCCCAAAGAAGTTTCAAAGTCTTAAATCAGAAATGAATTTTTTTTCCCAATTTTCCCAAAAAATAAAATTTAATTTCAAATTTTCATTGTGTGAAAAAAGAAAAGTTCTTCTATCCATTTTAGGTAAAAAAAAGGGGAAACACATTTTAAGGCCGGGGAAAAAAAAAAAATGAAAAATTGGTAAAGTAGTTTAATCCCTTACGTTTAATCCCAATGATTAAAAAATTGAGAAACGGGTTTTTATCCTAAAAGGTTTGAAATTGGTTTTTTTAAAATTTTTCTTTTTTAACCCCCTTACCGCCGGGGGCCAGTTTTGGCCTCTCTGACAGACCCTTTTTTTTTGAAATTTGTCATGTGTCACTTTTTTGGAAAATAATTTTTTGGGACACTTTAACTTTTCCTTTGTGATTCAGGGTTTGTTTTTCGTGACACATTTGTTTTAAGTTAGTAAAGTTTTTTTGGGGCCAAAAAAAAATGATTGTTTATTGTGAAAAATATCAAATTATGGTGAAAAATTTAAAAAAAATTTACCAATTTCAAACTTAAAAAATTTTCTGCATTTTGGGACAGTAGTTTTTTTCCCCCTAAAAATTTGTTTATAACTAGCTTTTTCAATGTTTTGCTGTTTTTGGGCAAAATTTTTTTAAAAATTTGTCTCTTTTTTTTTTTAGAATTAGGGGGGTTTATAAATTTAGTAGTAATTTTCAAATTTTAAGAAAATTTTGAAAATAACAAAATTTTTTGGGGAAACCGCCCAGTTTTTAACGTGATTTTGATTAAACCTGTTTTTTTAGATACCCCCTTTAAAATGACCTCATCTAAGAAATACACCCAAAAAGTATTCAAAACACCCATTTAAAAGTTTTTTAAAACCCTTTAGGTGTTTCACGGGAAATTTTAAAAGAAAAAGTGGAAGTGAAATTTCAAAATTTCCCCCTTTTTTTTCCCGGGATTTTTTTATTTTGCATTTTGACAAAAATTTCGGTAAATGTGACAGGGAAATCCCAAATTTAATTTATTGTTTCCCCCAGATTTTTCCCTTTTTTCCAGAGATATCCAATGGGGCCCCTAGTGCATTATTTGGCTAAACCCCAACAACCCCCAGAATAGGGGGAAAGCCCCTACTGGACTCTGGGGCCTCATTTTTTTTTTGTTAAAAAATTAAATTTTTTTTTAAAAAAAAAGGGGCCCTTTCGGGTTTTTCGGAAAACCCAAAGGTTCCAAAAATTTAAAAAATCCCACTAAAAAAAACCCTTTTTGGAAACTACCCCCCCTTAGGGAAATTACCCAAAGGGTTTTTGGGGTTTGGTATATCAAACCCCAAGGGTTTCACAAATTTTTTTTAGCGTTCGGTTTCCCTGAAAAAAAAAAAAAAAAATATATTTTTTCCCAAATTTTTTCTAAAAATTTTTGCTGAAAATGTTTAATTTTTAAAAGGGGAAAATTTGGGAAAAAAAAACCCCCAAAAATTGTGTTACCTTTTTTTCCCAAGTTCGGAAAATACCCTACTTGGGGGTGAAAAAACTGCTGTTTGGGCGCCCATGGCAGGGGGTACAAGGGAGGGAAATTTGCTTTTTTGGCTTTTGGGGGCACAGTTATTGGTGGGGCCATTTTTCGCCCCTTCCAAACCCCCCAAAAATTTCCAAAAACAGGTAAAAACCTTCAGAAGGGCTCCATTTTGGATTCAACGCCCCCCAAGGGATTCCCCAAAAAGGGGGTTGTATTTTGATTTTTGGGGCACAGGTGTTCCTTTAGTTTTTTTTTTGCTTTGGGGTCATGGAAATGGGGGGGGGGGGCGAAAGTTCCCCCTTTGTTTTTGGGCTTCTTTTTACAGTTTTCGCCATACGGGGTTTTTTGAGGGGGAATAACTTTACTTTGGGGGGAAGGTTTTAAAAATTTTAAACTAGGGTTTTTTAAAAATTTTATTTTGTTTTTTATTTTTTTTTTCTTTTCCCAAAATTTTAAAAAGCGATTTTTTAAAAAAAGTTGATTTTTTTAAGTTGTCGTATTCTGACGCCAAGCTTTCTTTAATTTTTTGTTAGGGGAGTGTTTTGGGCTTTTTTTTTTTAGGGGTTTGAGTTGATGTTTTTTTTTAACCTTTTAGGGGGGGCATATGTTGCTTTGTCATTTTTATTAAGGTTTTTGTAAAGAAATTTTGTACAAAAAAACGAAACCCGGGTTTGTGTTTTTTATTTTTTTTTTTTACAGCGGTCACTGTGCCGTTTTAATTAAAAGACTGCTTGTTTTATCAAACAGGTTGTACGATTTTCAGCGATACCACATTTTGTTTTTTGTTTTAAAGGGTTTTTTGCTTTTTTCACAATAAAAAAAACATTTATTTTAAAAGGAAAAACACATTTTTGCATCACCGATTGGAGCCCAAAAAATTTTTTTTTTTTTTTGTTTATGGAGCTGTATAGGGACTTTTTTTTTGCGGGATGAGTTGACGGTTTTTTTTTTTTTTTTGGGAATTTTTTTTGGGGGGAAAAAGACTTTTATGTTTTGCTTTTTTAAAAAATTTTTTTTTGGAAAAGGGAGGTTGAAGGGAAAAAACTGCAAACCTAGCAGTGTTTTTTAAAATTTTTTTTTTTTATAGCGTTCAACCCTGCAGTTAAACCCTTTAAAGTTTTGTTTTACTTGTGGGGTTGGGGACGTTTACGGGTGTACCCAATTTATTAGTTTTTTTAATTTTTAAAGAAAAACCAAATTTTTTTTAAAAAAGGGGTTTTTTTTTGTGGTTTAAAAAAAATTTATGCATCGCTATTTCTAATAGCCCCCAACTTTTTAATTTTTCCCTATTTCGAGTGTGTAAGGGGTTTTTTTTTGGGGGGATGAACTGACCCTTTTTAATTGGCAACCTTTGATGGTTTATTGAGTTTTTTTTTTTTTTTTACTCCATTTTTTTGTGCTGGGGGGAATGAACAAAAATCGCTATTCTGGGACTGTTTTTTGGGGTTTTTTTTTCGGGCGTTTTTAAGTACGGGGTTTTAAATTAAAATGCAGATTTTTAGGGTGGGGTTGAACGCCCCGGCGATACCCAAAATGGGTAAATTTTTTTATTTTTGATCTTTTTTTTGGGCGATTTTGGGGTTTGTTTAAAGGGGGAAAAAAGGGGAAAGTAAAGTGTTTTGTTTTTTTTTTTTGTGTTTGTGGTTTTTTCTTTTTTAAAACCTTTTTTTTTTTAAATTTTTCATACCCTTTTTTCAATTTCCCCCAGGGAAAGGGGGTTGCTTTAAACCCTTCGTAAATTTATTCATGCAAATGGGGAAATTTTGCTTTAAAATTATTTGCTGTTTCTGGTTCCAATTTTTAACCCGTTGTCAAGCTGCCCAAAAATGCAATTTTGGGCCATCGTGACGTCACCGAAAAGGTGCTGTCATTTTAGCGGTTTGGGCTGTTGGGTGGAAAATTTTAAAGTACCGGGGGGCCCCACGGCGCGGGACTCCCGGCCCTGGGGGGTTTTCGGCATGATGCAGCGGTAATATAACCCCTGGTTTCATGGCGGGTTTTTCGCCGCGGCCGCTTTTTGAGCCGGGGAAAATTGCGTGGTACTTTATTTGGCCAATTTTTCGGGGAACCCCCCTTTCCCGCATTGCCGTATGAGTCGGCAAAAAGTCGGTAAGGGGGGTTAAATAATTTTTATTAATTTTATTTTAATAATTTTAGATTTTTTTTGTTATTTAATTGTTTTAATTTTTTTCACCCCTTTTTTTTTTTTTATTTTATACTATATAACCTAAATTATTTTTTTTTATATAATTTAAAATTTAATTTTTAATGTTTTAAATTTGATTTTAATTTTAAATTACTTTTTTTTTTTTTATTATTTTTTACTACTTAATCTGTTTTTGTTTGGTTGTTTAAATTGATTGTTTTTTATTAACATAATTAGTTATTTTTACTTTTATGGTGTTAAATTGGGAAAAACTAGTTTTTTTTGGCCTTTTGGAAAAATACGTTTGTTGGGGATGGCCCCGTTGTCTGTAAGGAATTATGTTGTGTCTTCAAAAAATTTGTGGCAATAACCCCCCGCCAAACTTGTTGACCCACTTTAGCCCCGCGGTTGCAAAAGGTTCATACATACTGTGGCATTTTAACTCTTTAAAAGTGACAAAGAACTGTCCATTTCCCCCCAGGTGTGGATGGAGAAGGAGTTCCCTTTTAAAGGTCACCCCAGAGAGACAAAAGGCGTTTCATGTGGATCTGGGTAAGGGGGTTTTTTCCCTGTAATTCAGTGATTTTTTTAGCAGCTTTGCACTTATTTGTTCCCACATGTGGGGGTTTTTACAGCATTGTTAGAAAAACAACTTTAATGAGGGTTTTTTTCTGACAAGCGGGATTGTTATCTCTAAAGTTAGAAAAAAGTCATGCTTTTAGTCCCCCCAAAGCACTTGTACTTTTGTTTGTGAACAATCTTGTTGATTAATTAAATTTCTTGGAGCTCAATCCCTCAGTGGATGTATCGTCCTGTTCAGCAAATGAAATAACGACATCGGGGGTATGCAGGTAATTTTAAAAAAGGTGTGTCTAATATGTTTTACGTTTGATAAAGAAAATCTTTTTGAGAAATTGTATTTAAAAACAGTCACCCCGCAAAAAAAAAAGCCCGATAAGATCTTTTCAGCAAAAAAAAAAAATGTTAAGGTTTTGGAAAATACTTAAAACCCCCAAAACTAACTTTTTTATTTAAAAAAGTATTTTTTTTGTGCAATAGGAAAAAAAAAAAAAAAACATTATATAATTAATAAAAAAAATTTTATCCATTGTTTATTTATTAGGAATGATTTAATTTAAAATGAAAAAAGGTGGGGGTGGAATTACTTTTTTTTTTTTACCAGTCCTCCCGAAAAGTTATAAAAGTTAATCGTAACTTTTGTACCCCCAAAAAAAAAAAACCCGACGTAAAAAAAAAACCCTTGTTTGGCTTTTCAATATTTAAAAAAAAAAGTTATGGCCTTGTAAAGCGATGATGAACAAAAATGAAAAAAAAAGAAAATGGTTTTTTAAGGGGTAAAAGGCTTCCCGCTGAAGGTAAATGATTGGGGCCTGCGATCTTTTATGGGGGCTATGGATGGAGGAAAGGTGGGAAAAGATTTCTATTCATTGAACCATTTGGATGCTCGTTGGCAGCCGGTGTCACTGTATCTAACAGCCGGCACCATCTTTAATGGGGCTATGGAGGTGCTCCTTGCCTTACCACTTATGGGCACCCCGTACGTAAAATTTCGGGGAAAACTTTAAAAAAATTTATCGACTGTAGAATTTTAACCCCCTTTATTCCCCCCGATGTTTTAGTACATCATGGGGGTGCTAATAATATGGGGTGGGCTCACGCGCTTTTCCCGCCCCACGCAGCGGGTTGGGCTGTTTGATACAGCTGACACCCCTGGTAACCCCTCAGAAGTGCTGCAATCATGGCGAACGTTAAAAGGTGAGAAAAGGTGGCCCAAACCCCCCAATAGCAATACCCACTAAAGGGACTCCATGTTTCTGGAAAAATTTTAAATTAAAAGGCAAAACCCCCCTTTTTTCTATTTTATAAACAAAAAAAAATTTTAAAAAAAAATTTCCCCTAATCGGTTAACGGGGACCGTAAAAGTCCCTTTAATTAAATGTAACTCTGTATTCTTACGCTGAACACTAAAAGAGAAAAAAAAATTAAAGGCCAAAAAAACATTTTTTTTTGTTCATATCACGTCTTTAAAAAATTGGATTAAAAGTGACAAAAAGTCGACCCTTTCCAAAAAGGTCCAAAAGAAAGTACAGTTCAGCCTTTAAAAAAGGTTCATTTTTGGGGGCCGGACAAAAAAAGGTTTTTGGGCGAGAAAATGGCGCTGAGGGCAAATATAAAAAAAAAAAAAGGTTTTGATTTTTTTTTTTTACGGTGCTAAAAATAATAAAAAAACCCCACATGTTTTGGGATCAACAGAATCTATTGACCTGCAGCAACGTGAACATGGCGAAAGTAAAGTTTTTTTTTTTCCCCTTTCGCCCCCCCTTTGAATTTTTTTGCATTTCCCCGTATTTAAACTATGGTTCAGTAACCAACCCAAAAAGAAAATACTTTTGCCCCAAATTTAAAAGCCCTCATTGTCTATTTAGATCGAAAATAAAAGATTCGGGTTTGGAAAAGAGGAGGAAAAAAAAGGAAAAACCCCTTATTTTGTGTGAGGGGTTAAAAATTAATGGATCCACATTGGAATTGTTGGCCTTTATACATTCATATCCCGCAAAAAAAGGTCAGAGGGGGTATCTTCATTGGGTTTGTTTTACAAACCCCAGCGCCCCCATTTACTATTGTTACAGACCTTTTTTATGGGCTTTGGACACTTTTTCAATTCTCGACTTGGGGGGGCTTAAAAAAAAGAAGTGTGGCCCTGAGCAACAGGCGGTTTAAATTCCCTCCAAAAATTCAGATGTAGAAAAATTTGTTAAAAGTTGGTCTAATTAAAAGGTGTGAAGTCTAAAAACTGCCATTTTAGGGGGTTAAAATTGCTGGGATGGAACCCGTTCCCTTGCGCTTTGCATTTTAAAACAGCTGAGTTGGTGAGGGGGCACAGCCTCTGATCCGCAATATTGAGCACCATACTTTGGGATCCCGAGAGTTTGGAAGTATCCTGTGCACCATACATCCCCCTGGGGCCGACCTCCCCCCCCAGCTTGCTACACCACTGCTGCCAAAAAAGCCCTTTAAAAAAACAACTATTTAATCTACCTTTATATTACCCAGGAGGCCTACATCCCAAGGGAGGAACCTACTACAGGACCCTTATTTTTCCCCCGGGGGCATAAAACAACCCAAGGTAAATTACACTTTTCACAGGGTGCCAAAATCTACCTCCGGGTCCTAAAAAAAATTACAGGGGGGCCTATATTCCTACCTACCAAGGCTATATATTCCTTTTAAATGGTTTTCTCTCGGCCTCCCATATTTGGGGGTTTACTTTCCACTTAAAGGGGCCATAAGAAAACTAAAACGTTTGGGACCAAATGGGGCCCCCTACTATTTGGGGGCACTTTTTACAGTTTGGGCACAAGAAAGCCATGTTACCATTTGGGCGCGTAAAATGGGGGTTTTGGCAAAGTTGGGGGAAATTTGGGAGGGATGTGGAAAAGTGGGAGTTAAACGTTTTATGTGGGAAGTTCTGCAGGGATGAGTTGTGCCCAGGGGGAGTCATGGCACCTTGGGCTGGATGAAGAAAAAAAGAAAAGAGAATAATCACCCGAGAAGATGTCCCCCTGTGGTACTGGATGTAAATTTATGTAATCACTTATTTCTGAGGAGGCCCGTGTAAACTTTTGGGATCAATGTTTTTTGGGGACGTTTGGCAGTAAATTGGGTTAGCATAATTTAAAATTTGAATATATGGTGTTTATTCGACAATATTGGGGTGATATGTAAAAATACAGACTTTTACATATTAAAGATTATGAAAAGGTATACTTTGTATGAATTGAAAAGTATTTCACTTGTTGGAATTACTTTTATTGGCTCTCAGGGGAGAAGATGCAGATCTTTTTGGGTGCTAATTTAACATTAAAAAAAAGGTTTACCTTGCCAGGATCCAAAACATTGTAAAACTGGCTGATGCGGTGTAAAACAGGGGGCTTACTGCCTTTTGAAAAAGTTTTCCCGGGTAATCGGGATATAACAGACGGTTTATTGATGAACAGGTTCCCTGTTGAGGGTCTACTAAAAAAATTTTTCCCAAAACGGGGGGACAAGGTAAACAGGGAAACCAATAAACTTTAAAAGTGTTTATTGCCCAAAACTGATCGAAGGGGAAAAATTTTGTTTCCCCTTTAATGGTGGGGAAAATTAGTCTGGGGGGAAAAAATGACTTAAATACCCCGGGTTCAGGGGATGGGGGGGACTCTTGAGGGGGCCCCTTTTGTTGGGAAGAAGCCAAAAAGGGGAAACATGGCTCTCCTGCAATGGGTGAACCCCTGGATTGAACATAACATTGTATTTTTTTTTTTGATTTGTATATTTGTAATCCCTTTGGGTTTAATGGGTGTAAGTTTATGTAAATTTTGTTTTTTTTCTTTTCTTTTCTGTTACTCCTATCATTTATAAAAACCATAAATAAAAATTTATATGCATCAATTAAATTTTTATACATTACTTGGGTGTCTCATTCATTGCCCCAAAACTTTCAATCTAACCCATAAGGGGGATTGTATAATACGACTTTTTGTATGTACATATTTTTTTGTAAATTTTTAAATATGACTTATAATTTTGATACAGGGTTTTTCTTCAACATGGGCACGGGTAGGAGTTTATGGTGCAATTTTGGGGGTACTTTGTTTTGTTATTGTATAGTGTGTTACTTTGATTTTGGGTATTTGTTGTTGGGTGAAAAATTAATATGGAGTGCTTTTTGAAAAAAGATTGAAAAGTAAAGGATCCCAAATAAGCTTGAAACCATTGGAGGGATCTAATGACCCAAAGGTTAAAAGTTAAAAATTTGTGTCTCGGGGTTTGCAACTAAAAAAGTTGTCAAAGTCTGAAAAAAAATGTGTTTTTACTTTTTTCCGTTGTTTAAGAGAGAATAGCAAAACTAAAGGGAAAAAATGAGATTTTCCCAAAACAAAGAGAATGCCTTGTTGTGTCTATGGGGGGTCCGCAGGGCAGAAAGAGTGGTAGAGGAGCAGAAAAAAGTGAAAATATGCAAAAATGTGAATAACCCTTTAAATGTGATTTATAAAAGAAATTGTGTATTTAAACTGATACTTTTAAAATTATTGTAATGAGAAATTACCAAGAGGCTGCTGGGTTTGAACAAATTCAAGCTACACCAAATTGTAAAAATCTGAGTATCTGCTTTTTTAAAATAGGTTTTTGTCTAGCTCAAAGGAAAATTTTTTGAACTGAAAATACTGTGGCCTAATTCTATTATAAAAAAAAATCCCTTTTTTTCCCCTCTACAATTAAAAAAGGATCTTTTTAAAACCTTACAGTTTGAGACAAAGGGCATGTGAAAATTGATTCTTTTTGGTAGACAATGGATGGCCTGATCAAATTTAGTTATATTTTCGGTCAAACAATTTATATTTACAAAATTTGTTTACGGATACAAAAGGGTCACAGACTGTCTCGGGTTATTTTTTTTATTTTTTTGGGGGGAACAAAATGTTTCAGCAATCTCAAGAAAAGATTTTATTTTGTGCTTATGCAAACCTTTGACCCAAAAAAATGGTTATATACCAGGCGGGAAAAGAGCTAGGGACGGGCAGGGAGCTAGGAGCTGCTGAGGTTTGGGTAGAGGAGCGCTCCTGGGTTCAGGAGGAATTTTGTCAATATGGTAGATTTTTTTGCAAAAATTCCATTTAGATATTGTTTTTTGTTTTGGAGTTATTGTATTGTTTTTGCTTATTCTCTTTTTTTGTTGGTTGTTTCACAGGGTGTGGTTTATAGGTTTAAAATGCTATGGTTTGATATTCTTCCTTGTTACTGATTTTATCCTTATTGTTTTATGACCATTTTTTTTGTAAATTATTTTTAATGTATTTTTACCCCATTGAAACCCATTTCATTCTGGATAAAATATAATCCTTTTTATACTTTTGTCGTTATATCCTTTCTTTGCTGACCGTCCCCTGAGAATTAGGTAGGAATATTGTTGTTGTTCAATATTAATATTCTTGAAAATTTTTTTTGTTAATTAATTATATTCTTTCAAAAATTTTGAATAAGGAGTGGACGTTTTAAAGTGTCTGCTAAAAAAAAGTTTTGTTTGTAGTTAGCAACCCAAATTAGTAATGGAGAGAACAAATTGTTGAAGATGGAAGTTTAGCAGTTTGGACAGGCTGAAAGGAGAGAGAGCCATATGGCTTGGCACACTGCATCCTCCCTTGAGGGGGAGGTGGATTTCGTTAAGAATGTTTAAAAGTTTGGGTGCAAATGTGCCAAAAATAGACAGTGCAGCAAAAATTTCTCCACCAAAGTTTTGCCAAAAACACGTTAAGGTTTAGCACCTTTTATAAATGCAAATCGGTCAAATGCTTTTTGTGTGGGCTCTGGGGCATATAGCCAAAATTGTCCATTTCTCTGAGGGAACAGGGAAAGACAAAGTGTAAAATGTTTTTTATGTGGACAATGGGGTCACATGGCAAAATTCTGGGAAAGGGCATAAAGAAAAGCATTTGAAAGTTTGCTTCTCATGTGGCGGCCGGCCATATTTTCTCGATTCTGTTTTCCAATTAAAGGTAGATTTAAGGACCAAAAAACCCCAGCAGGATGGGCCAAAAAAAAAAAAGAGGGGAGTAAAAATTTTTCAAAGGTGGGGATTTAGAGAAGGTCAAAATGGCCCCCGAACATTCCCTGGGGCCCTATTTATGTGGTACTCCAAAAAGGGAAAATGGAACTCAAAGAAAATGGGTGCCATTATCTGTAAGGTGTAAAACTTTAATGGTGTTTAAAGGAGGAGCAAGGCGTACCAGGTGAACCCCTCATAGGGAGGTCTGTGTTTATAATGGTTTTTTTTTGTTTTTCAGAAAAAAAAGGGGGATCCCTGTCCTGTAAAAATTTTTTCCCTTCAGATTAGAGGCCTTAACAACATTTTTGTATTTTTTTTAAGGAGAAGCCTTAAAATGAAGCGTACAGTCAGGGGGACCAAATTCTAATTTTTTTTTTGATTTTTTTTTGCTTTGTTTTTTAAAACGCCTGTACGTTAGTGGTGGTGCATACATTACGCAGAATTTGGGTACGTTACCATTGTGGCAAAAGTATAGGGGAGGAGTCTCACCCTGTTTTGCAAAAAATCACAGTTCGGAATTATTATATGGATGAGGCAAAAACAGTCTTTTACATTCATGTGTGCAAACATTTGCTACCTTTTGCGGGGGTTTTTGCATTTGTCTCAAAAGGTAAAAAAATTTAAATTTTTATTTTTTTAAAAGATTTTTTTCTCCTTAAAGGCCCAACTATATCAAGGGGTCACTTTGGCCATTAAGAGCACCCCGTCTGAATTTTTAATTTTTGTTTTTTTTTTTATAGTGGTTTGTTCCCAAAAAAAATTTATTTAATTGTTGGTTGTCTGTCTATAGTTCCGCAAGAGCTTAGTCCTATTGTTTGTTTTGAATAACCCAATAAAACATGGTATTATACAATGCATCCGGGCTCCACACTTTTTTTTTTTTTTAAATTCCCAATGGTCTTTACGAAATTAATTTGTGTTTTAGAACTGATTTTTGTGTCTTTAAGTCAAATTTGGGGGTTTTTTTTAAGGGCTGGTATGGTAAAGTCCCAACCCGTAACTGGCTAGGGTAATAATCCCCTTTTTTTTTTGGGTTATTTTTAAATTTAGTTTCTGAACCCATTTTAAAGGATCTATCACCCCCAACTTTGTGTTTTTTAAATGTTTTGCATTTTCCTATTAAAAAAGTGACTTTTGCCGCAGCGTCATCAGGGGGAACAAACTGTCCTGAAATAGTGTTTTTGTTTGGAAAAAAAGACTGTGTAACCAATTAATGGTGTTGGGGGCATCATTGGAAGAATGAGCACAGAACCCAAAGAACACAGAGGGGATACAATCTCAAAAACCGGGCAAAGGAGCCACAGACATCAAAGACCCAAAAGATACAGCAGGAGCCGGCGAAAGAAAATCCCCAGGAATTGAAGAGCAGATATGGATTTTGGGTGTGTTTGTGTCAAATAAAAAAAAAAAATTTTTGTTTGGGGTTTGGGGGTTTAAAAAAAAGGAAAAAAAGGGGGCTAAGGAGTTAACGGAAAATAAAGTCTGTGAATTAGAAAAAGGGTGAAATTTAACTTCCAAAACATGATTTTATTGATTTTGTCAGCTCAAATTTGTCCCAGAAAAATATAATCATTTCCGTGAAAGGTAACAGCCCCCCCCCCCAAAATTACCCCCCCCCCCCATTAAATGTGTCTATAATTTTAAAATTAGTTTAGAGGGTCTTTCCTTTTAAAGTCATTGCCCTCTAAGTGGGATCGAAGAAATACAGACTTTTGATATTGTAAGCAATGATTTTGGGATTTTTGAATGAGATATAGGAAGTATTTCCTTGGGGGAAATTTATTTAAAATTGGTTCTCGGGGGGAAAAGATTTTGGGAAAAAGACTGCAGACTTTTTTTCAGGTGCTAATTTAACATAAAACAAAAGGTATCTACCTCTCCCAGGAGCCTAACATTGTAAAAGCTGGCTAGAGGATGTACAAGGGGGCTTACTGCCTTTTGAACAAGTTTTCCCAGGTAATCAGGATGTTTGAAAGGTTATTGATGAACAGTAAAACCCTATTGCAGGTGTTACTTATAATTTGCCCACGGGGGGGCAAGGCCTAAACGGGATAAACAACAAAAAAACATAGAAGTTTTTTATTGCCCCAAAAAAAATCAAGGAGAAGATTTTTCCCCCCTTAAATGGGGGAAAATTGAGAAAGGGGGGAAAAAATGCATAAAATATCCGGGTTGCATGACTGGGGGGGGGCACTCTTGAGGGGTCTTTTTAGGGGGAAAGAACCCCAGAAAACTGGACAATGGCTCTGACTCAATGGGGGAAGGCCGGGATGGTAACATAACATTGTATTTTGTTATTGTTATATGTTTGTAGTGTTTTGGTAATTGGTTTTGTGGGTTTTATGAAAACATTTGTTGTTTCTTTCTCTTTTCCCGTTTTTCCCTTTTCATTTATAATAACCATAAATCAATCATAGCTATACAATATATATATTTTTTATACACTTACCGTGTCTCTTATTTTTTTGCAAAAAACCTTTTGAATCCAAAAACCCCGTAAAAGGGGGGATTGTATATATACAGTATAATTTTTTTGTATAAAAAAATTTTAATTTTTGATTTTTTATATTACTATATATAGGAAGTGATACAGGGAAATTTTTTAAACATGTTCATGGTGTAGTGGTATTATTCAATTTTCTATGTGGTGGTGAAATGTAGTTGTGGTGGGGGATTATTTTTCCCGTCAAATGGGGGGTGGTGAAAATGAAGGGTTTTGGGGTGGATATTATTCATTTCCCCTGTGTTTGGTTTGGGGATATGGGAGTTCTGGGGTTTGGGGTATTTTTCAGTCACTAATGTGTGGTGGTATTTGGGGGCAGGGTGAAGTAATTTTTATTCAACTACATTTGGGGTGGGGAAATGTTTACCCTTTGTTGGGTTGTAATGGGTGAACCCGGGGAAATTTGGGCCCCCTGGACACTGCAAAGGGGTTGCTCAGAGGGCCGTCGGGCATCCTTTACAGAGCCCTTTTTTGGTAAAAAGGAAAGGTTCCCAACAAAGGGCCCCCAGGGGTGACCTCAGAAACAGTTCCCGGGAGCGGGGAGCTGGGCCCCAAAAAAAGGGCAGAGGGGCTAATTTAAGGGGTCCAACAGGGGAAAGGAGGAAAAAAATAATCGGGGCTAGGTGATTGGAAAGGGCATGCAAAATACAGAACAGAAACCCAAATAGGGACCCGAAAAGGAAAAAAACATGAAGGCCCCCCCAAAAAATGCCAAAAAGGGGAAGGGGGCCCAAAAGATCCAAGGGGCAAAAAAGTAAGTAAATGGACATAATTTCCAAAAAGCATGACAGAAAACAAAGCGGAGACACAAATTAGGGAAAATGGTTTGGGAAACTAAGGGACGAAAAAACAAGGGGAAAGGCCAAGGGCGATGGCAAGAAACCCCCCCCCCCCAGACACAAAACATGACAGGAAAAAACCCAGACAAAATACCAGACAAACAAATTTGCCGCAGACCAAAAAACAAAAATGCAGGAACCCAAAAAGGACAACCCCAAAACCCCCACTAACCCAAAAAAAACATCACACAACCAAGGAACAAAAAGGGAAAGTGGGGGAGGACCAAGGGGATTGGTAGAAAGGGAAACCCCCAAACCCCTTTTTGCTCACTTTTGGGCTTTTTAAAATGAGACCCTTTAAAGTGGCCCCCCGCCCCCTCTTTTGGAGCAAAAATGGGGAAAAAAATGGAAAAGGGAACAAGGCCCGTAGGAGTAAAGTCGCACCCGGGAACAGCAAAAAAGGGGTAACCCCGCAGTGACAGGAGGGGGTTTACAATACAGCAGCACCCCAAACAGGAAAACCGGTTTTGCAACAGGGACACAGACAAATCCCCGGGTTTTCCAGCAGAAAGCTGCAAAA
Organism: Phyllomedusa bahiana; assembly: GCA_025379985.1. Classification (NCBI taxonomy): domain Eukaryota; kingdom Metazoa; phylum Chordata; class Amphibia; order Anura; family Hylidae; genus Phyllomedusa; species Phyllomedusa bahiana. The sequence continues at coordinate 14,828 of JAODAL010009216.1, forward strand.
AGGGGAGGAAAACCGGGGGCACTGCCCCTGTCCCCCCGGAAACAGGGAAAGAGACTGCTACATGGGGGATGACGTGGTATTATTCAGCAAATGTGGGGGTGATATGTGTTTCATGATAATTTTTTTTGGTGTGGTGGGATTAAAGTGGTGGTGTATGGGGTCAGGTTTGGTTTTTAAAATTCAGTCACTATGGGGGGGGGATATGTGGTCATGGGGTTGCGAATTATTCCCGTCCTATGTGGGGGGTGATTGTTTGGGCATTAAGTGGGGGTTTAAAAATTTTGGTTTATAATGTTTTTGGCATTTTCATCACTATTTTGGTGAGGGTATGTGGTCATGGTGTCGAAATATTATTACAAAGTATGGTGAATGTTGGGCTGGGGTTGTGGTATTAAATTTAGTAACATTCTGAATTCCAAAAAAAGCTGACCCGCAAGTGGAAATTTTATCCCGGGCCCCTGAGTAATAAGGCTGTTTAAACTGTTAAAAATTACCCTTCCCGCAATTTGGCAGAAAAGTGATCAAAATCAACTGCTCCGGGGTGTTTTATAAAAACCAACAGGAATTTTATTTTCCCGGCTGGAAAAAAAGGGAGTTTCCCCCAAAATTTGTAGGTGAAAAAAAAAGTAACTTTACCGAGTTGGTGCAGAGAAGAGGATACAGTGGTTCAGTCAGACAGGGAAAAAATGGAGAATGAGGGTGGGGGGAAAAGGGGCTGAAAAAACCTCAAACACACTATACAGGAAAAATGAGAGGGGGCAAAAATTAATAAAAAATACAAACAGTAATAGAAATTTTTCAATGCGGGAAAATGGAACCATTAAGTCAAGGGGCATACACTCCCCCTCTGAAAACTTTAAAATTTTCCCCATAATTTTCCCTTTTAAAAAAAATGTTCTCTGAACCAGGTAAGAAAAGAAAAACTGCAAAAAAAAACAAAAATCTTGGGAAAAATCTGTTTAAAAGTTATTTTTGAAAAAATAATCCAATGGAAAACAAAAACAGTGGTTTCGGGTTTAAAAGGAATTTGGGCCAGCTGACATTTTCCTGAAAGTGGGCTTCCTTCTTCCCGGGGGTTTGCCCTTTCCCTTTTTGCACCTTAAAACCCCCACCCTTTTGGGGGTCCTTTTCCCTGTGGAAACGCTTTGGGGAAGGGGGGAAGGGGATTTTTTGACCCTTAAATTTAGGGAAACCCCTGTGGTATAGAGCTTAAACTTGTTGGGCCCAAAACCCCTTTTCAGAATTTATTTTCCACCAAATCAAGACTGGCATCAGTATGGGGAGGGAGCCAGGGGTCCTGAAACAAGAAACCTTAGGGGGGTCATGTGGTCAAAAGAGACCTGAAACAGGAAAAACATCTTTTTCCGCCCATTGGGGTTGGATTGGGTCATAGAGATGTTTTTTAACTTCAGCAATTTTTTACTGCTTTGGGGCCCGGCCCGGGGCCCCAAAATTTTTAAATCTTGGAACATATCGCAGGGTTTTGGGGAAATACTTGGGGTTTTTCCCAGGAGAAAAACCACAAATTTGGCTTGCTGTCCCCCCAACACCCTCATAGGCTAAATGCAGCTTTGGTTCCATGGATGCCTTCCCAAAAAGACATGAAATTCTTTTTCCCGCAACAGAAAATGTTGAAATTGGGGCTTGAATTCAAGAAGGTCGACCCGTTAAAGGGAAAAGGGTTTCCCCCTTTGTGGGAAAAGGTTTTTTACAGGGTGACACTTTTTTAATTAAACATGTCTTTGTTTTTAAAGTCCCCCCAGTAAACCCAGGAAAAAACTGAATGGGAGGGGGAATCAGAACGCCAAAAAATTTAAGGGGCCCTTTTAAATTTTTGGGTTGCATGGGTTTAACCAAGGGGGAAAAGCAAAACCAATTACCTCTGGACTGTTAGAGGAAACTTTTTAAAGGGCCCGAAGTTTTGCCAAAACAGCAAAATTTTCCCGTTTTTTGGTGAGGAGATCAAATTTCTTCTTTGTGGTAGGGAAAGGGTTTAAATCCAAACATCCAATAAAATTTTTTCTCAAAAAAACTGACGAAACGTTTTTGGGTCCAAACACAACTCTAATTTGTTTAGGTTTGCGGGGGGTGATACACCCAAAAGATTTGGGGGGCACCAGCCCTTCTTTCCCCCTTCCCTAAGTTTTTGGGGGGTGCAGGTTTTTTCAGGGGCAAAATTTTCAAAAATGTTCGCATAAAGTCCACCTAATGTTTCTCCCTTTTTTTTCCCCCTTTAAGGTGTGTTTAAAAGAAGAGAATCTAAACAACGCTTGCTGTAGATTTTTGGATTTTTGCCTTTTGGGGGCGAAAGGGTAGTGGTGATTTCCCCGCTTTGGAAATCATCTTGGGCCCAAATGGAGCATCATAAAGGGGATTGAAAATTTTCTGGCGTACCTTGTGTACCCAGAAATTCTTTTGGCCCAGCAAAAAATTTGGATGTTTTGCGTTCTTTTTCAAAAGGAAAGGGTTTTCAGTGACTATAGACCCTTTAGATGAGTATGATGAAGAGCCCCCTTCTGGCATAGGAATTCCTCTCTTTTTAACCCGGGATTTGGTTTTCAAATTTAAAAGGGTTTGGGAAAAGGGATCCTGGGCCTTTTTTGTCAAGTGAAAACCCCCATTAGTCCCCCTGGTCTCTTTCCCCGAGCCTCCCGTGAACCCCCTTAAAAGGGACCCCAAAATGTAAAGGGGGAAAGGGGTCTCCTTCAAAAGGGTTTAACAAATTTAAAGAGTTCAGATTTTTTGCAAATTTTAAAGATTTCCTTTTATCATCCAAAAATTTTTTTAAAACCCCTTTTGGACTCTTTCTGGGTGAACCCTTTAGATATTTCTTGACAAGGACAAAATCTTTGCACAGACTTTTCATAGGAAATTCACCACAAACTTCTGTCGTGAGGGAAATTCGGTGGAAAGGGTTTTCAGGTTTTTGGGCCAATTTCTCCCCCCCCATTCCCTTTCCACTGGGGGGGAATTTGGGGGTGGCTCCATGCTGTATTGAGATGGGGATGAAGTGCTTGACATGGTCAACACTGTCCCCATTCAATGAATTAATAACCCGCTTTACAAAACTTTTGCAAAATTGTTCTGTGGAAAGCAAAAAAAATTTTTAACAAATCCCAAATTTTGTCAGAAGCTCTTTGCGTTCCTGAAAACGGTTTTTTTTTTGAAGCCGAGTATTTTTGAGAGGATTGGCTTCCCGTGAATTGGGCATAGACATTTGGGGATTTTTCAAAAATTTTTTTCAAAATTGACCCGCTTATGTGGGATGAAAAAGGTGGGGCCCGGGAAAAATGTCAGTCTTTTTTACTGTATATTTGGTTTCCCCTAGAATTTTCCCGGAGTTAGAGCTTGGACCATCATTTCTTTTGGAGGAGATAAAAGTAGGACCTTGGGCCCGACCCCACTGTAGAAGAAATTGGGGATTTTTTGGAAATCTTGCCCAAAGTTCTTTTGAACCACAGAAATTTGGAGAATTGGAGGAAAAGGAAACGTGGTACTTCCCCCCCTTTTTTAACTTGTCCCGAGGGCTGTCCCTTTTCTTTAATTTTGTTTGGCAGTTTTTTTTAAACTATTGGGGTTTTCCCCACCCAGCAGTGTCCCGGTAAATGAGGCCAGGGAAGGGGATTTTCCGCTTTGGCCCCAAATGAAGCCCCCAAGAGTAATTTTACTTTAGTTCTTGGAATTTTCCCTTGTCCTTTCCGGGTATTTTTGGGGGGAAAATTTTGAAGCCCGTGGGTTTAAAAAGAGCAAATTTTCCCATTGGGGTTCAGGACTGCCTTTGGGTCCCTTCTAAAATCTTTCCCCAAAACAGCTAAAGACCTTTCCCAAAAAGGGTTTGCAAAATAAAAACCTTCTGGGGTCCTCTTGGGGCACGTTCGGGGGACTGCGGGCCCCCAGACATCCGACTAGCAGGTCCAGTACTTCGCAGCTGTGATGCCAATTTTCTCCCTTGGTTCTGAAAGGGCCCTTTCCGGATCCCGTAGTTCTTCCGGTGGTTTTTCAAAACCTTTTTAGGCTTTTTTTTAGTAAATCAAGGGGAAACCCTGAACCTTGCAAACTCTGACAAAGTCCCGACCTTTCTGACTTAGGAGGTTAAATTGGGGAGGCCCGAGTAGTGCGGGTCATGTTGTTATGGTATTGATTAAAGGGGACATAGGGACATAAAATGCATAGGCAAAATTTAATTTTAAAAGAAAGGGTTTTCATTCAATTATATGTGAAAGCTGGGCGGCCCGGTTTTTCAGGGGGGTGGACAACTTGCTGGGATATTGGGTTTTGGGCCTTGGTAAAACTTTGTATTGAGGTTTTCAGAGGTGTATGGGGCCCTTTGGGGCATTGTGATGTGTGAAGGAGGTACAGGGTGCCTATGGGGGTTTTGGATTGTACTGTCCCGGAAAAGTAAATGATCTTTCAGAAGGATTGTCTTTGTTGACTGGAGGGAAAAAACTGAAATGCCAGGAATGTTGGGGCAAAATTTAAAGATTTGCTGTTTTGGCTTTGCCCTTTTCTCTTGTGCGCCCCCCAAAAGGGTCTTCTACCCAAAGAACTTTGGCTGGAGTTTCTTTCCTTTTCCCTTTCCCCAGCACTTGTTTCTAGAACCTTTTTAAACTTTGGCCCCGGGGGTGGCATTTTTTACCTTGTTTTTTTGCAAGTTTCCATCTCGGTTTTTTTGCATTGGGTTTTTTTCTGCTTCCATAGCTGCTTCCTGCTTCCATATTTTTCCCTTTTCCTGGGGCTGTTTTGCTTCCCCCAGATGCCCCTTTTTTGTGGGTGGGTTTTTCCTTTTCCTAAAATGCCCTTTTTTTGCAAACTCTGCCTGGGATTTTAGGGAGCCTCACTTCCCGGGACGTGTTTTTATGAGGGTGGTTTATGAGCGTTTAAAAATATTTTTGAAGATCGTGATTTTTGATGATCTTTTGGAAAAGCTTTGTTGATTTGGGGAAAAACAGGAGATGTTTTCCGCAGGGTTTTGTGCGTTTTACATTTTAAATTTTGGGGCTTAGTTTCACAAAAACGGGGTTTTCACGTTCAATATTAAGGCACTGGAAGGGGAGCAATTTGTAGAGAACTCGGGTTATTAAGTTCTGTTTAAAAAAATAAAAGTAATCGGAACTTTTTTAAATTTTTTAGTGTTCCAAAACATTGCAGAAAGTTGTCCTAAAAGGGGGGGCCCTTTCCCTAGTGTTTTATTACAAGCACCCCGTGAAAATGTGGGTATTTTAATAAGCAGGGTTTTTTCCCAATTTTCATAGCTTCAAAAAAGTATTTCACTTTTTTTTGCTTTTAAGATTCTCTCTGGGCCTTCCATTTTAGGGTGAAATAGGGGGTCTTGCTCTCTCACCGGTTTTTGGGAAAAAGGGTTTTTTTTCATCTTTCGCTCTTGCTGGTCAATGGGGGTGGTGCTTTCCTGCAGGGCCCTGTTGTTTAAAACAACAGGATATAAGATGGAGGAAAAAGGGTTATCTTGCTAGAAGAGTCCCGTGTTGTTTTTGAGCTGTAGTTTCTAATTTTTACTGCAGACTCCGCTTGCTTGTCACTGTCACAACACTTTCAGCATTTGATGGGGTTTTAATTCCCCTTTCTTTTAGCTTTTCTTGGGGTTTCCAAAACCCTCTTTTTTCCAAATTCGCTCCAATACGCTTTAACAGAAGTGTGAAGTTCTTTAGGCCCCTGTGGTAATGGGGAAATTTTTGTATTAAAATGTAAACTTTTCTTCAGCAATCTTGTCAGGGGCATGATAACCAACCGCTCCGGGTGTATAAGAAAACCAAAAAGGGGTTTATTCCGGCCCGAATTTTTTGTTTACACCAAAATATTTGGTGAAAAATATAACTTTACCCGAAACTTATGGGAAAAGAAAGAGGGTACAATCTTTTTGTGGGGCAGAAAGTGGGGAATGAAGAAGGAGGAGGAAACTGATTTCCTCAGAGCACACAAAATTTAGGGAAAATGAGAGGGACAAACTTAAAAATAATACAAAGCGTAAAAAAATTACAATGCTGAAATGGAAACCCTGAAATCATGGGACATGACAGTAAAAAATGTGGTGGGGAAAATTAAAGGGGGATTATTCATCAATATGTTGTGGGTGATTTTGTGGTTTATTAAGTGGTGGGGTTATTCGTCACTATGTGGGGGTGATATGTGGTCATTTGGTTTTAGGGTAAATTTTTCATCCCTGTAAAGGTGGGGAAAATTTAGTTTATGGGTTTTTGGTATTATTAAATCCCCTAAGGGGTGGTGATAATTTTTTGGTTTAAGGGTGGGTGGGAATTTTTTCATCCCCTATTTTTAAAGGTGATATGTGGTCATTATGTTTGTAGTATTAAATTCAGTATATGTTTTTGGTTTATATGTGGGCATGGTGTTGTGGTATTATTCAAATCAAATGTGGTGGGATTTTTTGGGTTTAAAGGTTTTTGAGGTATTAATTTAAATCCCCATGTGGGGGTGTTTTGGGGGTTGAAGTGGAGGCATTTTCATCTCTATGTTGTGGGAAATTAAATTGGGGGGGGCCCCGATGTGGGGGTATTATTCAACCCTGTTGGTGGTGAAAAGTGGTCCTTTGGGGGTTTTTGGTATTTTTTCTTCAATATGTTGGGGGGATATTGGTTATGGTATGGGTTTGGATTATTCATTTTTCTATGTGAAGGGGATATGGGTCACGATTTTGCCTTTTTATCCCAAAGGGTTTATTGGTAAAATTTTGCCTTTTCTGAGTTTAAATTTGGGGAAAATGTTTTGGGCCATTTTTTAAGTGGTTTTTAAAATTAGTAAATTTTTTTGTTATAGCTTTTTGTGAAAATTTTTATTTTTCATAAAATGTTTTTCTTGGGGGGAAGGGAACGCAAATTTTCTTTTTAAATTTTAAAGTTCACCATCCCCTTGGGCTTGCCAAAATTGGGAGGGGAGGCCCCAGCGCCCCAAATTTTGGGGTTACAGGTTTTGTGGGACGATTTATCACACCAATCTGTATAAGTTGAAGCAAAGGGTGGGGCGGGGGCATTGCACAGGGGGCGAGGGGAAAAAACGTGTTTTGGGGGGGCCCTTTTGAATCAACTCCTCGGTTTTATCCCCCGGCACTTTCCCTTTTGACAAATGCCTTTCCCGAATTTTTTGTTTAAATTTACAATTTCTATGGGATTTACAAAATTTTTATACACTGTAACTCACTTTGGGGTGATTCCAATTACAAGCAATATAAATTAAATTGGGAAAAAAAGTAATCCCCAAAAAGCATTTAATATTTTTCCAAATTCTTGATTTGAGCACTTCAAACATGAATGGGTTTTTTTCCCGGGTTCAATTTATGAAATACAAAAGGGGGACAGACCCGATGCCGCACAAACCCAAAGGCAGTAAAAAAATGTGTCTCTTTTTTAATCCACAGGGCAGAGAGTTTTTCTTTTTTGCAAAGGGCACTAAAAGGCCCTTTGACTTGGGTGGAAAGTTTAAGAGAATTTGGAGGGGTTTCTTAAAAGCTTTTTATTGTTTTCCCCGAGGTCAAAAGGGTACAAAAAATTCCCAAACATAAATTTTCCCCCCCTGCAGGGGCCTTCCTAGGGGGTGTACAAAGGGGGGCACACCTCGCTTTCCCGGAGCTGGGCACAGCAGAAAAAGGTGAGATTTCCCAAAAAAGGTTTTGATAAATAACCAAAACTTTAAAACTGGTGGAAATCTGGGGGCAGAGTGGGGGTTTTTCCTGGGGGTCAGATTGGTTCTTGCCCTTTTGGGGTTTTAAAGCTTTCAACAGTTTAAAAAGGGAGGCTTTTAAAAAAAATTATCTCCCTCCCTTTTCCCCCCCCTTTGGTTTTTAACCCTTTAAAGGACCGAGTGGATGCGGGAAAATATTTAGCCTCTTTACATTTTTTTACTCTTTGGGCCACATTATGAAAACTTTTTTTCGGGCTAAAACTCACTCTATTGTTCCATAGGGAACCTATTTATTTTAAACCATTTGTTTAAAATCAAAAAAGTTTTTTTTTTCTCATTAATGTACAATTTCCCCCCCCCCCCTCTTGAAAGAAAAAAACAGAAATGTAGATATTTTTTTTAAATTTATTAAACACGAAAAACTGAAATATCACATGGTCATAAGTATTCAGACCCTTTGCTGTGACACTCATATTTGACTCGCATGCTGTCCATTTCCTTCTGATCATCCTTGAGATAGTTCTACTCCTTCATCGGAGTCCAGATGTGTTGAATGAAACTGATTGGACTTAATTAGGAAAGGCACACACCTGTCTATATAATCACATGATGTCCATTTCCTTCTGATCCTCCTTGAGATGGTTCTACTCCTTCATTGGAATACAGCTGTGTTTAATTAAACTGAATGGACTTGATTAGGAAAGGCACACACCTGTCTATATAATCACATGCTGTACACTCTGCACCCCCTGCCCCACCTGAAAAGAGAAAAAAACAGAAATGTAGATATTTTTGTAAATTTATTAAACAAGAAAAACTGAAATATCAATGTTCAGAAGTTTTCAGACCCTTTGCTGTGACACTCATATTTAATCAATGCTTTTCCTTTTTCCTTCTGATCCTCCTTGAGATGGTTTCTACTCCTTCATTGGAGTCCAGGTGTGTTTAAATAAACTGATTGGACTTAATTAGGAAAGGCACACACCTGTCTATATAAGACCTCACAGCTCACAGTGCATGTCAGAGCACATGTCTTTTTTCAAACATACTAATGATGTAATTCATTGTTTGCACACAAACAATGCCGTATTATGTCTGCGCATGCTCAGTGCCTTGTAGTGGACACTAACACTGTCTTTCATGTGCTCCAATTTCATCAACAGGTCAGATTTAGTGGAATTAATGCTTGACCCTGTTTGTTAGGTAATTACAATTGTTTCTTATTATCTTGATGATTTTGATAATATTTAGGAGATGTTTCCTGTTTCTAGTCCCCACTGCTGAAGCTGTGTTAGTCAGCTATACGTATGTGGATCACGTTTCCAGTTTACTGCTTGTGCTGGTTATTTTGACAATTTTTTGCACATCACTGAGCAATACACATGCACTTTATACTGGTTTGGAGTAACTTCTTTATTCTCCATACTGGTAACTTTTTTTGGTTGGATTGTGTCCCTATCTTATTTCTTGTTTCCGACTTCATATTTTTTGCACACAGTCGAGGACTTTGAACAGGAATTTATTGCTTTTTTTCTTGTTTAGAAAAAGGGCCATAGTTAAAAAAAAACATTCCCAGTACATACCACCCAACTTTTAGAGATTGCAAAGAGGGACACCTCAGGCCACGCCTCTAACCACGCCCAAACACATGCCATCACACAAAGGAAAACGCTCTATCCACACCCAAAACTGACATCACAAAAGACACGCCTCTAGCCACACCCAAACATGACATCACATAAGGACATGCCTCTAACCACGCCCAAACACATGCCATCACACAAAGACACGCCTCTATCCACACCCAAACACATGACATCACACCAAGACACGCCTCTAGCCACACCCAAACATGACATCACCTAAGGACATGCCTCTAACCACGCCCAAACAAATGACATCACACCAAGACATGCCTCTAGCCACACCCAAACATTTACATGTCAACTTTTTAGATAGCCAAAAAGAGACGCAATTTTAGGATTGCTTTGTATCCAATGATGAAATATTAATTAAGTTATGTTGTATACAGCGAGGAAGCGATCAGATACTTTTTTAAAGAAAAATAATCAGTTTATTGAAATAAATTTATTTACCAAAAGAAAAAGAGGAGCATTTATAGATCGAAGAGGGACAAGGGTTAAAAATAGGGACTGTCCCTTCAAAATAGGGACACTTGGGAGATATGACAGTAGAAGACAATAAAAACCCGAGTGCTTCATGTGAGGAGTCACACAGGGGCAGCTACTGATGGACAATCACTCACATACTTACTATCCAGTATATAACTGCACATTGGATCAGAACCAGTTCACACCTGGATGCAGAGGAGCCCCTGCACTGTACAGGGGAGATTGCTTAAGTGCACAAATGTTGATGAACAACCATTCTTGCATCTACTTTATATGGGGGGGGGGGGGCAATTGCATAGTACATAACTGCACATTGGATAAGAACCAGTTCACACCCGTATGCAGAAGAGCCGCAGCACCGTACAGGGGAGACTGCTCAAGTACAAAACACTGAGAAACAACCACTCAAACACCAACTATCTATGAGCGGGACAATTGCTTAGTACATAACTGCACATTGGATAAGAACCAGTTCACACCAGTTTGCAGAAAAGCCACAGCATCATGCAGAGGAGGTTGCACAAGAGCAAAAGTACTGATAAACAACCACTCACACATCTAATATCTGTGAGAGGGCAATGTCTTGGTACGTAACTGCACATTGAATAAGACCCAGTTCACACCTGGATGGAGAAGAGCCACAGCACCATATGAGGGAGATTGCTCAAGTGCAAAAATACCGATAAACAACCACTCACACACCTAGGATCTATGAGGAGGGCAATGTCTTAGTACATAACTGCACATTGAATAAGACCCAGTTCACATCTGGATGCAGAAAAGCTGCAGCACCATACAGGGGAGATGGCTCAAGTTCAACCATACCGAGAAACAACCACTCACACACCTAGGATCTATGAGGTGGTCAATGTCTTAGTACATAACTGCACATTGCATAAGAACCAGTTCACACCAGTTTGCAGAAGAGCTGCAACACCACACAGAGGAGACTGCTCAAGTGCAAAAATACTGATTAACAACCACTCACACGTCTACTATCCATAAGGGGGTGATTACTTGTCTCACATTCACACATAGATAAGCATTGTTCTCTCCTTTGTCACAGCACTTTATACTAGCTTGGGAGCACTTTTATTTACCAATTGATTTGTATATTTTGGTTTTGTCTATACTAATTTTTGTGCCTATAGTCTATGAGACACGGCTAATACCCATTTATAAACAGATCAGTGTTGGTGGAAATTTTTCCCAAATCTTTGTAGCTGTTTTTAACTACATTTATACACCGCGCTCCAAATTACTATGCAAATGATATGGTTCTCTGATTGACTTAGTCGGTCATAAATCATTGACCCTTAGAAGATACATTAAATGTTATTGGACAAACGTCCCATTGAGAACAGTTTTTTTAAAAAATGAAGAAAACTCAGAATGTTCTGTTCTAAATCATTCGGCACAAGAGAGTTACAAAACATTTTATAGGTTGTAAAGAACTGAAAATGATCATTTTCTGGGATTTGCAGCAATAAGGGGTCGCACTTACTAATATAAAAAAGTATTTAAATTAGAAACCTTGTAACAGGCAAAGTTCCATGTAATATACGCGCCCTGCTGTCACCTTCACAATTCTTGCATCCACTGAACCCCAGAGCTTTTGGAGAGTTTTTGCTTGAATTTTGCTGCTGTCTGGATGTGAACGGCCTCCCTCCCTCATAGATTGAGGATACGCCAAAGGTTCTCCATTGGCTGAGGTGTGGTGAGGATGGTGGCCCCACCATGAGTTTCCCTCCTTTCATGCCCATAACAGCCAATAACTCCGAGGTCTTCTCTGCAGCATAAGATGGTGCATTGTCCTGTATGAAGAGGACTTCACTACAGAAGGTATGGTTCTTCTTTTTGTGCTCCTGGGTTAAGTGCATTCCATATGCGCCGGGTGTCAGCTGTTAATTACAGCCGGAAACCACCGTTTTCAGCAGCGAATTGAGCCAGCTCCAATCCCTGCTGTTTAACACTTTAGACACTGGGCAATCATCGTCACAACATCTAAATTAATGAGCAATGGTGTTGCACACTTTTCCTCCACCAATCACCCCTCCATGCCATAAGTGTGGGGTGGAAATTGGATTCCATGGCAAAGAAGACCTCATGCAGGCTTCCATAGCTGCCATATTGGTACACATACTACACCCTGCCAAAGTGTGCAATAGTTAATGAATAAAAAGCTTATATATGGCAGTACAATAGTACCCCCGGTGAGATAAATATTAAAGTAATAAAAAGTTTAAAAAAATATGAAAAATAATAAATATTAAGATTTCAAATAAACCCTTTTGCCATTTTACCCAAAAAAAAATAAAAGTTACACGTAATTGGTATCACTGCATTTGTAAAAATACAGTCTAGTAAATACTGCATTTGTAAAAATACAGTCTAGTAAATAATAAAATAATTTCAATACTATAGAAGGAAAAAAAATCTTAACAGTCAAAAAGTGTTTTTTTTTTTGGTGATTTCATGTCCCCCCAAAAAAATTTGAATTAAAAGTTAGGTATCCCTGAATGATACCAATAAAATCTACACTTCAGCCTGCAAAAACTGAGGCCTCACTCAGGTCCATAGACTAAAAAACAGAAATGGCATTTCAGTGAAAATTTTAAAAACATAAAAAGTTTTTTTTGAAAGTACTTAAATATAATGAATACTCTTGGTTTTTCCAGAACTGTGAAAACATTTATACTGAAGAGTGAACTCTATAAGAACTAAGCCCCCCCAAAAATGGTACAATTGTGTTTTTTTCATGTTCCACCCCACATAGAATTTTTTTTAGGGGGTTTCCAAGTACATTATATATTACAATGACATCATTAGAAAGTACATCTTGCCCCACAAAAAAAAACCCTCATATGTCTATGCAGATGGCTCTTGGAAGACGCAGGAGGAAAGAATGAAAATCGAAAATCCATATACTAATAAGCTAATATAACAAAAGATAATTTGGATGGGATTCTGTAGATTAGAATTGAAGGGATACGGCCAAGTGAAGGGACAGGTAAATATGTTGGTGCTTCAGGTTAGGAATTTTAGACTGGATAAGGAAAAACTAGTGATTTAGTTGGTGTTCACATAGCATTTTTGCAGGGCGTACTTTGGCGCTTAATTGCTTTGCAATGCGCCCGAAATATGCCCTGCAAACACAGTAAAATAATAGCACTCTTTGAGGGAAAAGCAAAAGTGAATGGGGGCGAGGCCGGAGCACTTTTGAAGTACACAATAGCCAGCACACACTTTTAAAACGGCAGGCGTGTAGCGGTGTGCACAGTACGAGTCGCTACATGCCATGTTCTCTATGAGAACTATGGATTACCGTAATTTCGACACGCATTTTAACATTTTTATACGGCATTTACATTTCACACTTAATAACATGTTAGATTAATTCTACAGGTTATTACGGTCGTGTGGATACCTAATATGTGTAGGTTTTTTGTGTGCGTGTGTAATGTATGCACAAATTATTTTTTATTAAATATTTATTTTTAATTTTATATCTTTTTTTTTTTTTTTTACTCTTTTTTTCTTAAATTATCTTTTTTTTACTCTTGTTTTTAACTTTTTCTTAAAAGTCCCATGAAGGGAGAACTGTTTTACTTTTTTTTTTTTTTTTTTTTTTTTTTTACAGTTAGTAATGTATTAGTATATTCATATATGCTAATACATTGTAATCTGTGTCAGTCTGACTCAGGCAGTGATCAGGGCAGCACATAATCTGCCCTGATCACTGGTTTGTTGCACAGACAGCCCTGGGGCTACTCTAGGTCCCCAGGGCTGACTGTGCAGCTGTTCCCTGGGCTCTGTCGGGTCACCAGGAGTCCTGATCACCCGACAGAGCAGGGGAAACCTTTTGATTACGCTGCGGTGACGACCCGCGGCAATCAATGGGCTACAGCAACGGGGAGCGGAGGTTTCCCCAGCTCCCCGGTGCTTGCAGAGTACAGCCCCATTCTCAGTGCTGCTGTGGCGCCAGGCGCCACTAACCCCAATGTCTGCAGCGACATCAAAAGACGGTGGGCGGTCGTTAAGGGGTTAAACTGTATTATATATTATATATATTAATATATAATATATATATATATATATATAATCCATGGGAGAGGCAGAAAGTGAGAGCTAAGAAGCAAGAGGCAGAGTATATGAGGCATGTTCAGTAGATGTAGGGTGGGCCACTAGAATCAACTCCACTGATGGGCCCCTGAACTAACACTGGTGGGCCCCAGGAATGAACACTCCAAACGTGGGCCCTTGACACCCCAGTCTGACACTGAGTAAGGATATGTTCAAACAGCTATGGGCTCTGATTGGTTGCTATGGACTCTGATAGGTTGCTATGGACTATGATTGGTTGCTGTGGGCTCTGACTGTTTTTTCTGGGCTCTGATTGGTTATTATGGGCAAAAAAGACAGTCTTACTGCTAAACAGTTTTCATGCATAAGACCCACTGTGCTCAGTATAAATGAGTACAACCTGTCTGGAAACTTAAGATTTTAATCAATATCTCACTGAACACAAGAAAAATTGCCAAAATTTTGATAAGACTGAGTTTCACAGAACATTTTTTATCCCCTTCCCACCATACTTTTTGCCTCTTAATTTTTTTCCTCCCTGCCTTTCAAGGGCCATAACTCTTTTTTTCTTCTACATAGACATAGGGCTTGTTTCTTGTGAGACAAGATGTACTTTTGAATTGGCCCATAACATAATGTACTGGGAAACTTCAAAAAAATTGTAAGTGGGGTGAAATGTGAAAAATGTACTTACAGCATTTTTGTGGGGGTTTTGTTTTTATGGCGTTTATTCTTTGATATAAAGGGCCACAGGTATGAAAACTGTTTAGGTCTAAAACTCACTTTTTTGCCCACAGTAAGCTATGGACAAAAAAGGGAGTTTTAGACCTAAACAGTTTTCATACATGTGGCCCAAAGTGTTTGAAGTTTTCTCTGTATTCTGCAGGTCGATACGATTTAAGTGATACCAAATATGTAGGGTTTTCATTATGTTTTTTTAGTTTGTTAAAAAAAATATATATATATATATATTTTCTATTTTTTAAATAACTTTTTTGTTTTTCCACTTTTGGACCTGCATTGGATGAATCGTACTTTTTATTGGTACCATTTTGGGATAAATATGAATTTTTAATCACTTTTTTATTATAATTTTTTGGGGACATGAAATGACCCAAAAAATCACACAATTTTGCCGTTTGAATTTTTTTTTCTTCTATTGTATTCAGTGTACGGGATAAATGATGTCATGTTTTAGGGATGTGGCAATACCAATTAAACTTTTTTATTTTTTAAATATTTTTATCTGTGAAATGGCAAATGGGGGGTGATTTGAACTTTTAATATTTATTTTATTTTTATAACTTTTTTTTAAATTTTTACATTTCTACTTCTAGATCCCCTGGAGTACTTGACTACTAAGGGGCTTGATCATTTGTTTACCTTTCTGCATTATATAGATAATGCAAAAGGGTGTATTAAGATGGCAGTTCTGTTACTTCCTGTCTGAGGTAGGAAGTAACAATAGCTCCAAAATAAGGCTTCCAGCTGCCATAGTAATTGCTTGGCAATGAAATTGTGGGGTGGGGGTGGATGGGCAATCGGGGTAGTCTAAAGGGTTAAACAGCAGGGATTGGAGACTGCTTTGAAATGGGTGCTGGTTGGACAGCGATGCTCAACTTGTCTCTTCGCAATTTCCCATAGGTGCCTGGAGTCCACCACTTAAGCTGAGGTCCACCAGTGGAGTTGATTCTTGGGGTCCACCAGGGGTGTTGATTCTTGGGGCCCATCAGTGGAGATTATTCTTGGGGCCCACCAGTGGAGATTATTCTTGGGCCCACCAGTGGAGTTGATTCTTGGGGCCCAACAGTGGAATTGATTCTTTGGGCCAACCAGTAGAGTGGATTCTTGGAGCCACCAGTGTAGTTGATTCTTGAAGCCCACCAGTGGAGTTGATTCTTTGGGCCCACCAGTAGAGTGGATTCTTGGAGCCACCAGTGCAGTTGATTCTTGGGTCCACCATGGGAGTTAATTATTGGGGCCACCAGTGGAGTTGATTCTTGGGGCCACCAGTGGAGTTGATTCTTGGAGCCCACACGTGGAGTTGATTCTTGGAGCCCACACGTGGAGATGATTCTTGGGGCCACAAGTGGAGAAGATTATAGGGGCCCACCAGTGGAGTTAATTCTTGGGGCCCACCAGTGGAGTTGATTCTTGGGACCCAACACTGAAGCTGATCCTTGGAGCCCACCAGTGGAATTAATTACTGGGGCCCATTCTACAGCTACTGTACATGACTGCACATGACTCTTACACTCTTTTTCTTTGCTTTTCTACCTGATATGGTTCCACCACGGATTTCCCCTATTCCCTCATGGGCCAGTCTTATCCAAATGGGGTCAGATCAGGAGACTTGGCTGCTGAATCAATTTCACCCTCTTCTTTTTCTTCAGAAATTCAGCAGTGTTCTCTGATGTGTGTTTTAAAGCATCATGAGTGGCATGTATGATTTATGACGCTTAGACGCCAATTTTTAAGCGCATTAGAATAGTATAGAATGCGCCTGAATTTATGAACCCGCTCTACTGCATAGATTTAGCGCATTTAATGCATTCTAGCTAAGAAGACACTTCTGGCTCAGGTAAACCACTTCTAAAGTGCTCTATTTCATTCAGCAGTAATGTGCCTGCAATAGCCATACTGAAGTTATATATCTATAGCTTCATACGGTTGTGGTACGCCCCGACTCCTGCACGTCACCCGAAATCAGTCGTATTAAAAGTGCCGGGGGCGCTCTGTAATGCGCCTGATACTGGCATACGGGCGATTTAAATCTATAACAAATGGGGCTGTGCTAGATCTCGAGCTGAAAAGACGCCGTACTTTTGCCACAGCCCCGTTCATACATGTTGCCCTATGTGTTGGAAAAGTGTCCAACAACCAACGACCTGGATTAATGATCGCATCTTCTCTTTCTGTATAGAGCAGAACACTGTAAACTTATGACCCCATCAATGAAATGTGGCTCCCCGACACCAGCAGCGCTCATGCAGACCCACCTAAAGACAATGGCAGCACCATATTTCACCGTAAGCACCCTGAAATAAAGCTCTGAAATAAATGTGAACTGGGGGCGTAACTGGAATTTATAGGGCCCCTTAGCAAAATGAGATAGGACCCCACTTCCTAATGACTATAAACTAAGACAGTAGCATAAGTAGCAATAATTGGAGGCTTAAATAATACCAGATAACCCATAGAGCGCTAACCCATAACCCATAGAGTTCTGGAGCGCAGAAAACCACCAAATACTTCTTACAAAGAAGGAACAATGTTCTTGCACCTAAGTGTGGCCCCTCAACCTCTTGGCCCCACTGTGGCTGCTATGGCTATATTTACGCCCACAATGTGAACAAAGTCTAACAGTACATGTGAAAACTAAAAGGAATGATTCAGCCCAAGCTGAATTCTGCAAATATTACCGAAAGCAATCGACCTTAACCCTAACCTTAAATTGGGTTTATTAGGGTTAGAGTTCTTAGAGGTTTGATGAGGTTACCTTTCCGTTCAGTGTCACTCCGGGCAGTGCTGGGATGGAGGTAGGGGAAAGTAGGCGGCTGCCTAAAGCAGAAAAGGGGACATAGGTAGGTATGGAGTGGGCTGAATTTTTAATTGGGGGGACATTAAGGGAGACCTGTATGATCGGGTTTTTCACGCTTTTTCTGGAGTACAATGCACCTAAGTGAGCGGCTACAATGTCTAATGCACCTAATGAATGTGTGAGGCGCCTTGTTCGTAAGACTCGACACTTTCTAATGCGCCTAACATGAGGGGGTGTTCTGGGGACATCACACCACACTCGTAATATTAGACACCTATATGAATGTGGTTCGGCAAAACCAGGCAAATTACTGCTCAGACAGGCAGACCTATTCCAATGTGCTCTGCCTGAGCCTGAGGAGTCGCAGTGGAGCTGGATTTGCTGTAAGGGGCAAAAATGTCCAAAATTTCTCAACTTCCACCAGTGCAATAATAAAAAGTAATTTAATTATTTAAATGTAATGAAAAATGTGATCATATAAAATTAATATGAAAATATATAATATCCCCAAAATTAAAAAATCTCCTATAAAATGAAAATTTAAAATTTAAATAGAATCTAAAACAAATTTACATTAAAAAAACCCACGAAAAGTTGTTTAATTTTTTATATTTTTAAAATTTTTTACAAATTTAAATGTAAATGTTTTTTTTGCCGCTCTCCCCCCTTTAATACCTACGCAGGGCCAGCACAGCACGGGATGCTGGGACCTGTGGTCCCCCAAGCGGGACAGTCCCATATTTTTCTATCACGACATGCTATTCTAATGACTTTTTCTTATTTCCAGCCTATCTATACCCTTTTTTATACATTTTTGGGGCATTACAAATGCGCCAATTTCCATAATGCGCCAAACACACAGGGCGGGGGGGGAAACTTTACACCATTTAAATCGCACAAAAACCATTTTCAACATTCACGGCTTTTTAAACACTAAAAATGAGACTCGACTTTTCACTTTAAAAGCCCCTTTACTTCATAAGGTCTCCCTAAATGCCTTATTTGCCTATTGCACCAGAATACTTTGTTTCAGTCCTGACTCCGGACCTTGCACGGCTTCCGCCACATTGATCTTCCTGGTGCGGCGTCTGATGTTACTTCTGATATCCCTAGGTTATCCCTGTGCTTTGAGAACCTCTAACATCCCGTCTGACATTACTTCCACTTTCCACGACATTGGGGTAACCTAGGGAAACTGGAAATAGTATTGCACGGTTTCTAGGTTTCTATGGAAGTAACAAGATGGCAAGAGCAATGCTAGGCCTAAATGGGATGGTGAAAGGTAAGTTAACGCCTAAAACATCCTAAAAACCTTAAACCTAATTTAAAGGGGTTGTCTCATCTCAAAGTTTCATAGGATGCATGAATGAAATAATGCTGCTTTGCTTTGTCACTTCCCGGTCAGGCTGTCTGTAATTAGCATATGGGTCCGTTATTCAGACTTCGCTAATTAATAATCTCTCTGTCGGACCAGGGAAGCTTCTGCGTTTAATAAACGCAGTAAAAACTGAATTTTTCTGAAAGATCAATAACACACAAGCTTTTACACTGCCAGCGCAACCTTGGGAATGTCACTCCCTCTATCAATAGAACTAACAGCAGGGGAAAAGGAGTACACAGGTCGTTTTACTTGGGGAAACCCGAGAGACAAAAGTAAAAAATCCTTCTAGTCCTTTAAAAAACAAAAAAATGAACAAAGCAAATATTTGGGAAAAATCTTCATTTTATCCCAACAGTTTAAAGCTAACTTTTTTAGCGAGACAACCCCTTTAAGATTATACTTAACAAGATCACAGCAACCATTAAAATTTAAAATAGCAGAAAACTTTATTGAAACATGCTACATTACAAAAAAATAGTTTTAGTAAAAGAGACTCCCATGAAGAAGCATACACGCAAAATGCGCGTAGGGAATCCTGTCATTGGCAGTCTATCTGGGTATAGTACCTTACAAGAAACATAGTATATCATCTATTTATTTTGCTTTTCGGGCACATTTTGCTTCTAAATATTTATTCATACTATCATATAGTTACTTTTGTTGCACTTTTGCATTTTATTACAATATATGTATCTATGTATTGAATATTCATTTGTACTTTATTGTAGCAAATTATAGATTTTATTGCGTGCACTAGGCATTTGTTGTTCCTCTTGCTATATATTTAGAGGATATATACGTTTTATCTATATGTAGCATAGCATGTGTAAAAGTAGACTATAGCATTGGTATTTATACTCTTTCCCAGATGACTGCTTAAACCTCTGCATTTTTTGAGTCATATTTAGTGTTTTTACTTAAACTATTTTATGTAATGTAGCATGTTTCAATAAAGTTTTTTGTTATTTTAAATTTTAGTGGTTGCTGTGATCTTGTTAAAGTATTATTATTTGGTTGATCCAGCTGAATTTAATTTGCATCTGTTGTATTGGTACCCAGGGCCGGGACAAGGCATTTTGGTGCCCTAGGCAAAAAAGGCAAATGGCCCCCCCTCCCACATTGTTGAAATTTCAAAATTGCTAAATTAATAAAATGGAGGAGAGGACAGACGCAAGCGCCATCCTCCTTAGTCTCATGCACAGCCGGCTTGTAGATAGTTGCAAGCAACCAGTGCAGGGCATTTTACCTCATGATAAAACCCTAAATGTTCAGGCTGTGCAGTGTGAGAAGTTGTTTTATTGTTCCACTTTTTTTATTTACAATATAGGTGGGGAGGACATATTGTACGTGAACTAGTCGGGTTTAAGTGATTTTTAAGCTTTGTTCACATCTATGTTTTGTTTTACCATTGTTCTAGTCTGTTTTGGAAGAAGAAAAATGGAAAAGAACAGTCACTCATTGATTTCACAGGTTTTTAGACCTTATACGTCAGATTTGGTTTTTTTACAGCAAAAAAAATAAAATGCAATGCTGTGTTATTGGTTCGATGAAAAAGAGAAAATCTGACAGAAAGGACCCTTCTTTTTTTAAACACTGAGGTCAATGGAAAACAGATACAAATCTTTTAAATGGATTTCTTATTTTTTTTCTGTAAATGCACAGACAGATTTCAGACATTAAAACAATATTACATTTTTAATGGAAATAAACTCATGCCAAAGGAAACCAAAATATCTGTTTATTTAACAGATCCAAATGACAGATCAGTTAAAAATAACAGAAGACTACACTTACTCGGCGTAGAAAAACGATCCGATTTTCAGAGGTTTTAGGCCGTGCGTCAGAAAAAAGACAATTGACTTTCGGCCGTTTTTTTTTTTTGTCCTACGCTTTTGACACTTTGGCTAATTGTACGTTTTTGGCTTTAGACCCTTCCATCAGAAGTGAAACAGAGCTTAGTCCTGCCTTTAAGCTTTATTAGCCTGAATATGAAAATCTTGTGAAAGATTTATACCATTTTTAGGATTTTTGGATAAAAAATAAGAGGATGTAAGAACCAAAATGCAAAAAAAAACCCAGCAAACAATACGGAGTGCTTGCTTCTGATTGTTGATGTCAGGAAGGGGGACGCTACTGTTGCTGCCAATTACTATCTACAACAATGACATTCCCATATGGAAAAAAAAAAGAAAAATATAGAAGACGGAGGACGGCACAGCGCTGGATCTAAGTTGAGTTTAATTTTATTCAAGTCTTCTAAATATTGGAATACAAAGTGATCAAAAAGTCGCCTGTAAACTGATACCAATAAAAAGTAGACTTCAGCCCACAAGACATGCCACTCACTCAGGTCCATAGGTGGAAGCACAAAAAAGTTATTGGACGCTGAAAATGGCGCCACAGAGGAAATTTAAGAAGTCGAGAATGTCTGGACTTTTTTAACAGTGCTAAAACACAACAAACACCATACATATTCTGCATCACCAGAATCGTACCGACCTGCAGAGTACATATAATACATCATTTGTACTGAAGGGTCAACACCCTAAAAACAAAAGCCCAAATAAATTTTTTTCAAAATTTTGCCCCACTTAGACTTTTTTTTGCGGTTTTCCCAGTATATTCTTGTCCCGCAGAATAAAACCCCATATTTTCTATGTAGGTGGAAAATTTACTATTGGAATCTATAGAAAGCGGCAGACGTTATTTTATAAGTTTTTGGGCAGATTTTTTCCAAAAACGTGTTACAAATCACACCAAAAAACGGGACGTAGACTAAAAAACACTTCCTCAACATATATCATGAAGTAGCAATGGAGAATAATAGAACACAAATAGTCTTATTTGAACCACGTTTATTCTATATGGGCTCTATGATTCCTCAAGGCTTCACAGATGTTGGGGGACTGTTTTTCAATGCTTCTCAATGGTGACACGGGAAATAGACAAAAATCATATTTTAATGGACCATAAATTAAAAGTCTCGCAGGCATCAGCCAGATTGCATCCAGCAGCAGGGGTTAAAGCTTGTCTGGTCACAAATTGGCTGATACCTCCGAGCACTAGCTTTCACAAGTGTTCAGTTAGTGATTAAATGTGTCACATGGACTCTAAATTCCCATCATAAACATGAAAAATCATCATTTTTAAAATAAAACAATGAGTTTGCTTCAGATGTTACAGGCTGTGGGGGGTGAGGGGCGACACACTGCCTCGGCAGTCGGCAGCAGCTCCCGTGTGTGTGTGGGGGAGAGACATAAGGAATGCACACAGCACATTGACTTATGACAGGACGTTACTCTTCTGCCCTGCTCTCTGCAGCATCATAAGTAAGCGGCCTGGCTCACCTCCGCTCCGCTAGTAAATTGCTGCCTGTGACTATGTCCCTGCTGTTCTTTTTGCTCCAGGACTTTGTCTCCTCTCACTTGCTGGTGTCGGCAGCTGGGGAGCGGGAGGGCCTCAGGGAGCTGAGCGGCGCCTTCTCTGATGCGGTGATGCTCCGCAGAAGACGGCGCCACGGAAGAGGGAAGGGCGTGTGCGTGACGGAGGATGACAACCCACCAGCAGTGACTGAGGTCAGGCAGGGGCTGCTGCTTAGCCATCCAATCTATTGCAGCAGCCTTGATCAGAGTGAGGAGAGGTCATGTTTGAATGTAAATGCGCCCCCCTATGCGCTGGCAGAGGTGGCGCCCTAGGCTATCGCCTACCCCCGCCTACCTATTGTCCCGGCCCTGTTGGTACCTTTAAGATTTAGGTTGTGGTTAACAGTAAAAATAGGGTTAATAACCGGGAAAGACCTGGAGAGAAAATTGGATCGGGGATATCCAGCACCCAAGATTATTATTTTTTTTTACAAGTTCATTTGAACCAGTGTCAAACCAAGCTTATTTAAATAACATTAGCTCTGACATACACCTATAATGAATGCCACTCAGTGGCTCAATTGAAAACGTCACTCTCGGCGCTGTGCTATCAAGCAAATCCCAGCAGTTCTGTTTGGATTGACAGATTACCTTTGGTGGGTAATAGGGGTCTATGGGGGCCCTGCTGTGCACACTAGTTCTGGTATTCCTTAACCTTATTTTGTGCACAGCCAGGGCAGAGCTGGGACAAGGTAATCTGGCGCCCTAGGCGATCGCCTACCTTCGCCTACCTAACGTCCCAGCTCTGAGCCAGGGGCACCATCAGGGCAGTATTGGCAGTACTCTGTTTAGGGGCCCTGATCAGATCAGGGTCCCACTGATATGGTGCAAGACAGTAACTATCAAGGAGCCCATACGTTTCAATTGTACAGGGTCCCTGCGTTACTGATGGCAGCCCTGTGCACAGCTGCTATTTCTAAACAGTCTTCTGCTGCCAATACACAACCTTTGACATTTTATGTTACTTTTGGCATTTACGTGACCTTTTCAGATTTTTACTTTACTTTAGCAAGTATGACGCATGTGTCACACGACATTAAACAGTTAGTTACTAGAAATAAGCCAGGAGCAAACAATATGCTTGAACTTGATACAAAATTATATAAAACTACTTTATTAGTAAACAATTCTGGATTTTTATATACACTTCAGCATAAAAGAGTTTTCCGTCAGACGAGATAACAGACATCCGAACCCATAAATAAAGTCATGTAACCAGCACAAATAAGGGCACGGCCACACGGACAGTTGTAAAATGCCGGTCGGATTCTGTTTAAGAATCCAGCAGGTATTTTATCGTCTTTTCAATGGTTTTGGGGGACGGTTCTGTCCGTGGATTGCGGATTCGGCCGTCCCCCTTTGAATTGAATAGCAAACCGAGATTGTGCATGTTATGAGCTTTTCACAACGCCGGCGGTGTCAAAATCCGCCCAGCAGAAAAACCTTGTAGTGTAGACTACTGGGCGGATTTTCTATTAGGGCCCGTTTACACGACACAGGACAAATACCGGTCAGTTTAACCGACCGGTATTTGTCCAGTTTTTGGGCCGTGCACATGGCTGCCAGGGGAGGGGGGGGGGGGGGGGTTGGGCGGCTGTTCTCTGCGATTAGTGGAGAAAAGCCCTTCACATTCACTTGTTCATATTCCGTCAGACAACCGGACAGAAGAATGAACGTGTTGAATGTTTTGTCAGTGAGGACTGCTGCACGGGTTTTCAATAGAGCCCCATGTAATAGTTTACGGACGTTTTTTCAGACGGTTTGCAAAACCGCAAACCGCCTGAAAAACCTTCCACAAACCGGTGCCGTGGGGACATGGCCTTAAAGTCTATGGGAATGGTTGACAGTTGGTTTTCAGATGGTTTTCAAATCCAAAAACTGTCAGAAAAACTAACTGAAAGCCCTTGCCGTGTGGACGGACCCTAAGGCCATGTTCACACGGCTTATTTGTGCGCGGATTGGAGCCGTACTGCGCGCCGGATTTGCGCTGCAGTATGGTTCCAATCCGTTGCAGTAACTACGGTAATCCACAGTGACCTGCACATTATCCAGGCGCAATACGCGCTGTGGATAATAAAAGTCTATGGGGCCAGCGGGCCGCGCCCCCGCCCCCGGCCCGCCCCTTATTCAAGCCGTAATTGCGAGCGAAATCCGGCTCGCAATTACGGCTTGAATAAGCCGTGTGAACCGGGCCTTAGGGACCATTCACACGGCTAATTTCTGGCACGGATTTCATCCGTATTGCGCGCCGGTTGAAATCCGTCCCAGGCATTACGGTAATCCACAGTTCTCATAGAGAATTATGGATTCCGTCTCTCCTCCCCACTCGGAGAATACGCCGAGGGGGGAGAAAGTGACATGTACATTATCCCGGCGGGATACGCGCCGTGGATAATGCAAGTCTCGAGCCCCACTGCACGGAGCCGGAGTAATTGCGGGGCGAAATCCGTCCCCGCAATTACGTCGGCAATAAGCCGTGTGAACATAGCCTTAGGCCCTTAGCCATAGCCTTAGTAATTTTGGCGCGCATTTCACCACGTATTTGCGCTCTAATATAAGTGAGATGCGCCGAAATTACGGTAATCCATAGTTCTCATATAGAACTATGGATTACGCCCCCTCTTCCCGAGCATACAATATGATCATATTGTATGCGCGGGGAGATAAGTGACATGTCAATTATTCCCGGCGAATACGCGCCGCGAGTATGCGCGTATTAGCGCGAGCTCCAGAAAGACACGATGTACTGCGGCGCATACTATACGCGCTGCAGTACATTGAGTGAACATAGCCTAAGGGTATGTTTACAGGGTGTAATGTCGTTCCATACTTCGGCGCGTAATTGCTTCAATACACTTGTAGTATGGGCCAACATTATGGTAATCTCAATGAAAGCTATGATTACCTGTTCTTTCCCCCAGGGCACAATATGCTTCAGGGGAAAGAACATATCAATTCATCACGGCAAATATGCCCTGGGGAGAATGTCAGTCAGTGAGAGCTTCAGAGGGACACTGCGCATGCGTGTGGTGTGGCTGGACCTGCCGGACGTGCGGCGACACACAGGTGAGTTTGTTAGATGTTAGTCAATATTTGTATAAATGTAAGCTTTTCTGTGCAATTTAGTGTACTACGATTAAGAGTCCGGAGGGACTTGAAACGCGTCAGTTTTTTACTGTCACCATGCCTGGCGGTTTGTCTCCACATCTTTTATGCCAATAAATGCAGAAGTTATATTTATATGGATATGGATATATCGGAGTTGCTAGCAATCATTTTACTTTTTGCTGTCTTGGATTTTTCTATACCAGAGTGCAGCCGTGCAGCCCGGACTTGTGGACTGGTGAGAAAAGACAGAGGTAAATTTAATGTTGGGATGAACCTCATCAAAAAATGAAAAAAAAAAAAAAACTTCAAATGTACTTCCTCAGAGTCAATCCAGATCATGATAATATCATCAATATACCTCCACCGTCTCAGCACATGGCTGAAATGAGTGGAGGTATAGATGAATTCTTCCTCCAACAATGAAACATAAAGGTTTGCATAGGTGGGAGCGACATTCATCCCCATTGCAGTGCCTCGTAATTGCAAATAGAATGTATCCCCAAACAAAAAGTAATTACAGGTAAGCATCAATTCCAATAAACAAATAACACAGTCCTTACCCTTATTGGAAAAAATTAATTGCTGTAGGACTTTGGAAATCGCTTGTATATCACTGTTATGGTCAATAGAAGTATAAAGGCTCACAATATCTAATGAGACCCGAATGGCAGTTTCAGGGTTGGCAGCTTCTCTAAGTTTGAACAAGAAGTCAGTAGTGTCCTTAACATATGATTTTAAAGACAGATTATCTCAAGACTTTATCTAAAAAAAAAAGTGAGGCTTGGCTAAAGATTGAATCCCTACCCAAGACTATGGGTCTACCTCAGAGGCGGGACAACGGGTAGGCAGAGGTAGGCGATCACCTACCCCTATCCCTAAGGGGCGCAGGCAGGGCCCCGAACGTCGCCGGGCTCCATGCCGCTGCCATGGGCCTAAAGCGCCGGCGGTCTCTTTGAACGCTTTCTGCGGAGCGGAGATCGAGCGCTCCGTGCTCCGCAGACAGTGTCGGGCCCGCTCACCAGAGGATCGCTGGATCCTCCGGTAAACCGCAGGGCTGACACAGCGGGGCCGCCGGGTCCTCACAGCGCTGAGCACCCGCGGCGGCCCCGTGCGCCTCAGTGCTGGCAGCGTCGCGATGAAGTGATGTCATCGCGACCGCTGCCTCTCCTTGGGCGCACAGCGCGTCATAGGCCGTGCGCCCGAGGAGCTGCCAGTGGAGTGTCCCGGTGCTGGAGGTGTGATGACATCATCACGTCTCCAGTGTCGGTCTGAAGAGGAGCGCGCGGCCGGGATAGAAGAGGAGCGCGTGGCCGGGACAGAAGTAAGGTGAGTATGAATGTTGTTATTTTTACCTGCCTGAGCCCCCATATGCCTGCCTGTTGCCCTATACGCCTGCCTGTGGCCCCATACGCCTGCCTGTGGCCCCACATACGCCTTCCTGTGGCCCCCATATGCCTGCCTGTGGTCCCCATATGCCTGCCTGTGGTCCCCATACGCCTGCCTGTGGGCCCCAATATGCCTGCCTGTGGCCCCTATACGCTGCTGGCCAAACGCCCTATAAAACGCCTGCTTGAGCCCCTATACGCCTGCCTGAGCCTCCATATGCCTGCCTGTGGCCCATAGCTATATACCTGCCTGAGCCCCTATAGCTATATACCTGCCTGTGTGCCTCTATATACCTGCTGAGCCCCTATAGCTATATAACTGCCTGAGAGTGCCCCTATATCTATATACCTGCCTGAGAGTGACCCTATATCTATTTACCTGCCTTGCAGTTGCCCTATATTATATTACCTACCTGTCTAAGGGACAATATACATATACCTGTATAATACTGAGGGTACATTATACCTGTCTAACTGAGGGGACTATATACCTATAATTAAGGAGTTACTGAAATGTGAGGATCTATAGATTTGTGTCCAACGCAGGATGTAGTATATGACCGTGAGCAATCAGCATGAAGGTGAGAACCGATGGAGAAGAAAAGGGAACGTGAACGACTGCCTGATCAGAAAGACGTCTCCTGTAGACTGACTATAATGTAACTGCAGTGTAATCACTTATACTGTTGTCTGCAGAGTCTACATACAACTAGTATCTACTACTATATGGTCACTATATGGCAGTGGTATATGTAATCAGAGCCTGTGTACAGCTGATAGTCACATGTGGGGATCGTGTTTGGTCAGGGTCTGGCAGGATTATTTGAGCCTTAAGTAGTAATAGTTTTGGGTCTTGATTTTGTAGGAGTTTTTTAGTAACAATCATTTGTCTGGTAGATTTGCTCCATGTATCGGTGTATGTTTTGGTGATTGTTATTTAGGGGTATTGCACGGTCATATGGAGGGGAGGACTTTTGAAAAAGTAAATTTGTCAGGGCTGATTTTCATTGTGCAGTGACGGCTGAGGAGATGGACGGGATCTATGTGGAATATGCAGAATATTAGTGACAGGACCTGGCGCAGGTGTGAGAGGAATTAGTGTGGGGGGGGCACTTTTTGGGGAGTGCGGGGGGGGGGGGGGGGAGGGCGCAATTTGCTGTACTTTCCTAGGGCACCAAAATGCCTTGTCCCGGCCCTGGTCAACCAGATGGATAAATAATCAAATTGTGTATTTTTGGAAGTAAATACAACACTGGAGTAACAGGAGTATCCGGAATAAGGAATGTTTGCAAAAATTTATCAACAACCTTATCTTCAAAAGCCCTATCCACTAAGGACTTACGTTTTTTAGAAAATTCAAATTTTGGATCATTATTTAACAACCGGTATACATACTTATCCGAAAGTTGTCCAATTGCTTCATTTACGTATTTACTAGTGTCCATTACAACTATAGCCCCCCCCTTGTCTGTGAGTTTTATCGTTATAACAGGATTATTACAGATATCATTTAGAGCACTAATTTCTTCACTTTTTAAATTGGCAAATTTTAAAGGTTTCTCATCGCACTTATTTTTAAGTACATCCAAATCCTGCTTTACTAAGTCTCTATAGGTGTCTAATTGATGCATATCCGTGGTAGGTGTAAAATCACTAGGAATAAACAAATTATAATCTTTAAAGAGAACCTGTCCCATAGGTTATACCCCCCTTGCTGAGGGCAGCACAATCCAGTGTCAAACCTGCTGTTTCCAGCGCTGTGCCCCTTATTCTGTAAGATGCTGTAGTTTTTGTGTATTTAAAGAGGTTTTGCCAGGAGGAGCCTTATCTGCTAAGAAGCTAATGTAAGCAAGCCAAGGAGCAGAAAGAGAGAGAGAGACACAGCCAGAGCACAGAGCTGCATAAGGGATCCTGTGACATGTTCACTGAAATAATCAAACTACAACTTGTGGATTGTGTATACAAAAGACAACACCTTTTCTCCACAGCAGCTTGAAAGCTTCTTCGTGTTCCCTGTCATCAGATAAAGCAGTGATCTACTCAGACAATCACACTACAACTAGTGCATTCTGTATACAAAAGACAACATATTGCTACCCGGTGCCTTGAAAACTTCTACAGCTCAGTCTCATCAGATAAGAAGCTTTCTCTGCGCAAGCCCGGCCAGCAGACAGCAGCTCTTGTCAGGTCGTATCTAATAGAAGCTTTGAAGTAACCAAGGGCATGTAAGGCAGCCTGTAGCTCTCTCAGGCTGCAATATTTTAAATGACATATATTTAGAAAAGTGATTAAAAACCCATTTTGGAGGATCCCACGTCAACATTACATCGTGGCAAAACCCCTTTAATGCTCAAATCTGCAGTTTTCAGCCAGAAGAGTCATTCAAAGAGTCAGTTTTTTCAAACCCCGCCCACCTGAGGCTAGCCACACCCACCTCAACTGATAAACCTATTACTTTGAATAAGCAGAAACATGTGAATAACTGTCAGTGGGAGGGGCTAGCCTTTGGTGGGCGGGGCTAACACCTGCTCATGAATAAGATTTGAGCACTAAATGCTCTAAAACTGCAGCATCTTACAGAATAAGGGACACAGCGCTGGAAACAGCAGGTCTGACACTGGCTTGTGCTGTCCTCAGCCAGGGGGGCATAAACTATGTGACAGGTTCCCTTTAAATCTGAAATCCACATTAGAAGAAACATCCATACTCCCCAATATCGGTCTATCAATCTTATTGTGGTGCCAAACACACAATTTCAATTTCCTAATAAATTGACATAGATCTAATTCCAAATCGAACTAATTTACTTTATTACTAGGACAAAAAGATAACCCTTTAGAAAGTAATTGTAATTTTGAACTCGTTAATGAAATTGAAGAAATATTGACTACAACTGACGATTCCAATGGTGATTGCTCTACTCGGCTTTTGGGGTCCTCACAGTTTTTTTGTTGTTGTTGCTTGTGTCCCTTATAACTTCTAGTCTTTACAGGATTTGTTTTAGCGCTTGCCCCCTCTTCTGGTGGGTCATCACCGTCTTTGCCCCCCAGTCCTAAAAAATCAGTCGATGAATTAGGTGCATTATTATCACCTTGAAAATCCCTTTGTTTTTTTGTTTTTTCAGTTGTTTACTTCCCGATGATCTGACTTGGTTGTCCTGTTTCCAAGCATAACCAAATCCAGATTCATAGTCCCGGATGTCCCTCTGCCATTTGCTTCTTTTCCCTTTCTCTAATTCTGCTTGAAATTTAGACAAAAAAGAATCCTGCTTGTTGAGAAACTCAGTAAAGATATCTGCAGACATAGCTTGCTTCAAAGCCTCCCTTGCTTCATTTAACTTCTGATTGACATTACAAAGATCTTTATGTAGAAACTCCAAAATCAATAAAATGACATCAAAGGCATACTTGTTGGAAATGAGTTCAAATCTGGAACGAAAGTCCAAGTCCTGTGTGAAGAAATTTGGTTGTAACCGCGTACGCATACCCCTGGGGATACGGTTATTTTTATAATATTGCTTCAAAGTCTCAAGATGTAACTTCAATGTAACTTGCTTTTTTGAAAGAGCTTCATAATTTCGTTGTAACATAAGCACGGATGGTGTTTCCAAAAGGGCAGCATCCCCCTCTATTCGATCCAATATTCCGGTAACTTCCTCCTCAGCGTAGGAAAAACATGAGTATTCAGCACAGATAGAATATTCAAAGTATCCCTGGCCAAAAATCAAAAAGGTGAAAAAAAATAATAAAAAAATTATAAAAAATCGAGTGCTAATCCCAAATTACATAACACAAAATGGAAAAAGCAGAAACCCCCAAAAAACCTCATATAAAATCGGGGAAAGGGCCACAAAAAGCCCCTCCCGGGTTTAATTAAGAAAAAAAAAAAAAAAAAAAGGAAAAAAAAAACCCGGCTTGTACCCCACCCCAAAAAAAAAATTTGTTGAAAAAATAGCGTGCTTTTTTTAAATTTTCCACGGGAAGCAAGGGTTTTGGGTTCACTTAGACCCCTTTTTTAAAGAAATTTTAAGTGGGGGGCATCCCAACACATATTTAAATAAAAAGTGCCATAAAATATTAAAAATGCCAAAAAATATATAATCAAACATGCTAGAAAAGTGTAATTTTTTGAAAATTTCACAATTTTTCATGATAAATACATAACTTCCATAAAAAGGGTACATATATTAAAAAAAGGCATAAAAGGGGGGATAATGATCCCAAAGGGATAAGGCCACTCCAAACCAAAATGCAGGATGAAACGGAAAGCCCAAACTCAAGCATTAGCAAGCAAAGCCCCAATTTTGTTTGTTATTCCCAAAAAAACCCCCAAACGGGGACAAAAATTATAAAAATGCAAAAATTTTTGGGGAAAAAAGTTTAAAAACAAGCAAAAAAATGGGTAGCAAACGTAAAACTAAATGCCATGATGATATGTGACGGGGGGGGGAGCCTAGGCTAACCTTTTCGGGCAGTGAAGTATGCCCTTACTCATACCCGTTTTGAAAAAAACCCACTTTGGGCCAATATTTTATTTTGACCAACACAGGGAAAAAATCAATGTGAAACCACACAAAAAAAGGCTTAATAAAATTGTGCTAATGTGTACAAATTTTAAAAAAAACCCAAAATTTTTACATAAACGGGGGCGGAAAAACTCCTCCAACGGGCACATTTTAAAAAAATAAAACGTTACCCAAGTATTCCATGCTCGTCCACTTTCTAGAAGTTCAACTCGCTTTTCCCATGAAAATAATCGCCGAGAAACCCCCCGGGCAGGCACTGGGGAAACTAAACGCGGGCGCCCAAAAAATTTATAGTGCCGCAGAAGCCATCTTGGAAGAGGGTAAAGCACTACAAAGGGTAGCGTAAAGAAAACACTGAAAAAACCTCGCATTTTGCGAAAATGGTAAAAATCCCCGGGGGATTTTAAAAAAGGGAAAAAAAGCCAGCATAGATAGCTAAATGTGTTAAACCACATACCAATATAACGCTGGAAAGCTAATGGCCAGGTAGGTATAAAGAAAAAAGTAACAAAAAAAATAAAATAATATATATAATTTTATATATATAAATATATATATAATATATATATATATTTTAAAAAAAAGGGTCATGGACAAATTTTTGTATGGGAAGAATGCAACGGAGAACACGCATATGATGAACGAACTCCCGCACCAAAAACCGGCCATATAAACCTGAAGGGGCTATAAAACCACCAACAGTTTTTTGGCTGGAAACACTCCCAAAAGTGTAACACAACATCTCAAAGGGAAAAAACGAAAACCGTTTTATGTAGTTTTTTTACCCCTTTTCCAAAAAAGGGTTTCTGCGCACTATATTAGGCGCATTTTGCAGCACCAATGGCACTTTGTAATGCGCCCAAGATGAGGGGATTTTCCCGGGGGCTTTCCCCCCCGCAACCATAAAATTTTTACCCCTTTTATGACCGGGGGAAGGGGCAAAACTGGGCGCATTACTGCTGGAACAGGTAGGCCAGGTTATAAGTGGTTTACCTGAGCCAGAAGTGTCATAGTGCAACTAGAATGCGCCAAATCTATGCCCGGGCGGAAACGGGGTTCAAAACATTTTTTGGGCCCCTTCTACATTTCTTCAAACCCAATTTAAAACGGGCCTCCTGTGCCTACATCACATATGCCCGCCCTTATTATTATTATTATTATTTTTAAATTATTATTTATTTTAAAAAGCGCCATTGTTTCCCGGGGCGCTTTTAACCTTTGGGGGGGTTTACATACTTTAAACAAAATTAAAAACGAGAAACAGGAAAAGGGATAAGGCCAATTGGGCACGACAGAGGGAAAAGGGGAAACCCCCTACCCGCGGGGGGCTTACAATCACAAGGAGGGGGAAAGAGACAGGAGGGAGGGGAAACATGTTTTTGGGGGGGAAGAAAGTGACAATTTTTAGTGAAGGTTATAGGCAACCGAAGAAAGGTTTTTCCCCAGGTTGCTTTTAAAAGCTTTTAAAAGGGGAAAGGAAGCCCTGATGTTTGGGGGCATTGAGCCCCAAGTTTTTGGTAAAGCACGGGAAATTTTCTTGGAGACGGTTGTGTGGGGGAGCTGATAAGGGAGAGCAGAGAGAAGGTCCTGTGAAGGGAGAGTGGGGGGGGGAAAATTTTTGGGAAAAATTAGGGAAAAGAGATTTTATGGAGGGAAAGGGGCATGAGAGCCTTGTAGGTTTATTGGGTTTTAAACATAAATGAAATTTGCTGGGGGAAAGGGGGAAACCAGTGAAGGGATTGGCAGAGGGAAGGCAGAGTACGAAGGGGAAAGTTTAATAAGGGGGGGCAGCAGAGTTAAGGGGGGGATTGGAAGGGGAGGAGGGGGGCAAACTTTGGGGGGGGCCCCTGAAAGGATTTTCGTAGTCCAAAGGGGGGAGATGACAAAGGGGAAGGCCCATTTTTGGGAGTGTCATAAACCCAGGAACAGCGGGTGCGAGAGATTTTTTTTTTTTAGGTTGGGGGCGGGAGGCAGAGGTTTAGGGTTTGGATGGGGGGGTTTGAAAGATAAAGCAGAGTCTAGGATTAAACCCCAAACAGCGGACTTTTTGGGACCGGGGAAAGTGTAGAGACCGTTTACTGAAAAAGAGAGTCCCGGGAGGGTTTGAGTTGGACGGGGGAAAGGGAATTTTTTGATTCTGTTTTCCCCCTACATTTTTTGTTTTTAGGGGACGTGATGAAAGAAAGGAAAATGGGGGACAGACATCAGGGTCCGGGAATTTAAAAAGTGACAAACTGGGCCAGAGAAAGTAGATTGGGTTTTCATCACAAACAGTGGTAATGGGAAAACCAAAGGAGGCTATGAGCTGACCGAGGCCCAATGTAAAATAGAGAAAATTTTAAGGGGCCCAGGAATGGGCCCTTTGGGGGCCAAGACAGAGAAGGCCGGGGGGAGGTGGAGCAAAATGAAGACCCTGAAAGGGCCGATCAGTGAGGTAGGAGGAATCCAGGGAAAAGGGCCCAAATCTGTTATTTCCCCAGGGAAAGGGGAAAGGGTTTTGTAGCAGGAGGGAATGGTCCGACAGTGTCAAAGGCCCAAGGGGCAGGTCCAAGAGGAGACACAGAGAAAGGCATAGGGGGTTTTGCAGTTAAAAGTCATTAGTGACTTTGTTTTGGGCGGTTTTGGGAAAATTTTTTGGGGCCCAAAAAAACCCAATTTTAAAAGGGGGCAAGAAGAGAGTTGGAGGAGAGGTGGGAAAGGGCAGTTTTAAGGTAGAAAAAGGGTTCTCAAGAGTTTAAAAGCAAAAAGGGGGCAGTGAAAATTTGGGGGGATAGTTTTGGGCAGAGGAAAAGGGGGCAAGGGTTGTTTTTTTTAGGATTGGAGTGATGTAAACATTTTTTAAAAAAGAAGGGGAAAATGCCGAAGGGTTCCGAAAAAGGGTTTTTGGGGATTTAGATGCTGGGGTGATAAACACTAGGTCTGGGATTTAGGGGGGGATGGCCTTTGGGGGAATTTCTACAGGTAGTGAGGGTTGGGTTTGGACAATTTGGAGGAAGCTATCATGATTTACCGGGGGAAAACAATTAAAGGGGGGAAAAGCATTTGCAAAAAGTAAAGGGGGGGTGGGGGGATTTCGGGGTTTAAGCTTTTTCTGATGATTTTTTAACTTTTGGAAGGGAAATGAAAAGGCAAATCATCTGGGTTTAAAGGAGGGATGGGGGAGGGGGTTTTTGGGGGGACGGGGAAGAGAGTTGAAGGTTTTTTAATAATTTTCCCGGGGGTTTGGGACAGGGGGGATATGAGAAATGGTTTAAATTTGTTCTGTTTTGGGTTTAGGGGATTTCGGGGCTTAAAAAGTCTGCATTTAGTGTTTTTTATAAGGCAAAGGGGCATCAAAGGATGAGTTTTTTTTCCAGGGGCGACACAATTCCCGGAACTCGCCTCAGCTTTTTTGGTAGTTCCCGTGTTTATGGGTTTTTCTGTTTATTTTGCGGGGTTTTGTTGTGTTGGAGGAGCGACTGAGTCAAGGGCATGATGATTTATGGTTGTAGAAAGTGGTGGCTGCGTCTGGTCCATTGAAATGAAGAGATAGTGAAAAGGTTGTAAGAGAGTCGAGAGAGTGTGAGGTTGTCATTTCTTATTTGTAAAATGGCAAAAGCAGGGTGCCTTGCATAGCATATCTTTGGCGCATATCTTTGGTGCATTTAAAAGTACTGATCCTTGCGCAAGTTTTTGGCGTACGACTGTTCATACATCAATAGAACACGGCTACAAGAGTTTTTTGGTGCAAGATATGTCAGAAGAAAATGGTGGAGCCCCGTTCATACATGTTGCCCAATATATTTAATATTTTTCTAAATTTTTTCGAAATAAGGCGACACCTGCTGCGTCCGCTCCATATTCAGGAACATCCAAATGCGTGAAGGGGTTAAATGCTCCCTGGGACTGTGATGTTTTGTACATCTATATCATGTTTGCAAACTCTAAAACCCAATAAAAATAGAAGCAAACGTTCAGTTACACATTGACTTATGTGTTGTTTATATCATTACCAATTATACAATTATTTATACTGCACTATGAATTCCCATGAGTCTGTGTGGGTGAAATGCTGAATACATTGGATTTAGAAGTCTACATATATTCATCATTATCTCTTGACATTCATATTGGGCTTGTATATTATATGAGCCAGGAAATGGATATCTACTGGACATATTTATTGGAGCTATAATAGTTAAAGAGGCACTCTCACCACACTGATTAGCTTTAATTATGTAGGCAAAGTAAAAGACTATTACCAAATACATTGCTGTTCTGATTTTGCTTCTCTTCAGAATTAGAGCAGTTCTTATCTCCTGCTTGTGTACACAAGCTTCCCTAGGTTACTGACCACCTCTCTTTGCTCTAGCAGTGGTCAGGATGGTGACATCACTCCCTGCTGTGTCTTACCAGCAGCACAAAAGTGTGTTCATCTTTCTTATATATCTCCTATCTATCTATCTATCTATCTATCTATCTATCTCATATCTATCTATCTTATATCTGTCTATCATCTATCATTGTATGATTTTTAACTAATTCATTTGCATTTTATTACATGAAATAAGTTTTCGATACAATAGAAAAACAGAACTTAATATCTGGTGCAGAAACCTTTGTTTGCAATTACAGAGGTCAGACATTTCCTGTAGTTCTTTTCCAAGTTTGGACACCGTGCAGCAGGGATTTTGGCCCCCTCCTCCATATAGATCTCCTCCAGATCTTCTCCGGATCTTTCAGGTTTCGAGGCTGTCGCTGGGCTACATTGAGTTTCAGTTCCGTCCAAAGACTTCCAATTGGGTTCAGGTCTGGAGACTGGCTCAGCCACTCCAGGACCTTGAAATGCTTCTTCCAGAGCCTTAGTTGCCCTGACTGTGTGTTTCGGGTCATAGTCCTGCTGGAAGACCCAGCCACCACCCATCTTCAATGCTCTTACTGAGGGATTGAGGAAGATTGACAGTCATCTTGTGTTTCTTCCATTTTCTAATAATTGCCCCAACAGTTGTTGCCTTCTCATCAAGCTGCTGCCTATTGTCCTGTAGCACATCCCAGCCTTGTGCAGGTCTACAATTTTGTCCCTGATGTCCTTAGACAGCTCTGTGGTCTTGACCATGGTGGAGAGGTTGGAGTGTGAAATTTTGTGGACAGGTGTCTTTTATACAGGTAACAAGTTCAAACAGGTGCAATTAATACAGGTAATGCGTGCAGAGTAGGAGTATTCTTGTAGAAAAACTAACAGTCTGTGAGAGCAGAATTCTTGCTGGTTGGTCGGTGATCAAATACTTAGCTCTTGCAATAAAATGCTAATTAATTCTTTAAAAATCCTACAATGTGATTTTCTGGATAGTTTTAGATTCTGTCCCTCACAGTTGAAGTGAACCTATGCTAAAAATTACAGATGTTATCCACTGAAAAGCTGTAGCATCTCAGGGTAAAACCCCTACTGACGGGACTGGGAAACTTGCAACTATTTCATGCTGATTATAGTTTGGCGGGTTTCTGTAATTTTTAACAGGGACAGATTGTAATATAATTGATTTCAGGGTTTTAGTGTCTAATAAATTTAAATTTCCCCCTTGGGGAAAATTTAAAAAAATAGGGCGACAGTTAAAGATTTTTTGGGGCTTTTAGAGGGCCCAAATTTTTTTTCGCATAACAGTATGTAAAATGGGGCCCGATTTATTAACCGGGGTCTACGGCGGGTCATAAATCAGGCCATTCTAGGCTAACCATGAAATTTTTTTGGCTCTTTAAACCACTTTGGAAAGTGTTTTTCTAAACCCTTTTTTCCCCAGAAATGCCCCCCCCCCCCTGGGGAAAATTTTCCCCTACTAAAGCCCACAAATCTAAAAGCTTCATACGGTTTTTAGTCGGGCCCCCCCTCCAGCATGCCCCCGGAAAATAGAAAATTGCTAAAATTTTTACTTTTTAAAATGTATCCAGACCCTTCTCCCCGAATCCTTGGGCACTAAAAACTTGTTTTTATTAAATTTCATCAGAAATGTCTCCAACCCTTTCCCCGAATCCTGGTTTACTATAACTTGTTTTTATTATTCCCCCCAGAAATGTAAACCAGGCCCT
This sequence comes from Phyllomedusa bahiana, assembly GCA_025379985.1. Classification (NCBI taxonomy): domain Eukaryota; kingdom Metazoa; phylum Chordata; class Amphibia; order Anura; family Hylidae; genus Phyllomedusa; species Phyllomedusa bahiana. The sequence goes on from JAODAL010009216.1 coordinate 52,121, forward strand.
TCCCAGAAACCGGTTTACTATAACTTGTTATATTAAATTTCATCTAAAATGTTTTCCAGGCCCTTCTCCAGAATCCGGTACTATAACGTTTTTAAATTACCTCTTAAATTTAACCAACCCCTTTTCCAAACCTGGGCACTATAACTTTTAAAATTTTTAACCCCCTAGAAAATGTAATTTAGCCCCTTTTCCCGAAATCCCGGTTTACTATAACTTTTATATTATTCAATTTTTAAAAAAGGGATCCAGACCCTTCTCCAGAATCCTGGTCACTAAAAACGTTTTTTAAAATTTTTCCCCAAAAAAAGTATCCGGAACCCTTTTCCCCGAATCCTGGTCAACCCTTTTTCTTTTTATTTATTACATCAGAAATGTATCCAGACCCTTTTCCCCCGAATCCTGGCACATAACTTTTTTAAAATTAAAATTAAACCCCAAAAAATGTATCCAGACCCTTCCCGGGAAACCTTGGTTTACTATAACTTGTTATAAAAATTTTAAACCCCAAAATGTATCCAACCCTTCCCCCCGAATCCCGGGCCACTAAACTTGTTATATTTTTAAATTTTAGAAAATGTATCCAGACCCAAGCCTAGAAACCCGGGCACTATAACTTGTTTAAAATTAAATTTCCATCAGAAATGTATCCAACCCTTCTCCAAATCCCTTTACTATAAATTGTTATATTTTTACATCTGAAATGTATCCAAAACCCTTCTTCCCCGAATCCCGGTCACCCATAACTTTTTTATATTATTTTCATCAGAAATTGGGGCCAGACCCTTCCCCAAATCCCCCGTCACTTTAAAAATTGTTTTATTTTTAAAATTTTAAAAAAAGTAACCCAAACCCTTCCCCCAGAATTTTTCCCTCCCTATAAATTGTTATATTATTACATCTAGAAATGTATCCAGACCCTTCTCCAGAATCCTGGTCACTTTAACTTGTTCTATTATTACATCTAGAAATGTATCCAGACCCTTCTCCAGAATCCTGGTCACAATAACAATGCAAATTAGGTGTTCTTATGTTCTACTTTTATTTTCTTTCTTTTGTTGTGTAATTTACAGAGGTTTTCCCATCTGATTGTTTCACAGATCCTGCTCTTCACAGCCATCTTCAGGCTCCCATTTCCTGTTATGGCTGTGGGTGATTCAACAGCTTCAGGCTCACACTTCCTGTTCAGGCTGTGGGCAGTTCTATAGCTTCAGGCTCCCACTTCCTGTTCAGGCTATTAGTGGTTCTACAGCTTCAGGCTCCCACTTCCTGTTCAGGCTATTAGTGGTTCTACAGCTTCAGGCTCCCGCTTCCTGTTTTTTCTGTGGGTGGTTCTACAGCTTTAGACTCCCAGCTCCTCTTCAGTCTGTGGGTTGTTCTATAGCTTCCGGCTTCCACTTCTGTGAACGGTTCTTCAGCAATGCCTGAATATTCCTAGCTGAGTCTGTTAGAGGGACATCGGTAATGGGTTTTAAAAGCAGGGAACAAGGCTACCGGGTTAAAGGTCATCAGTAAGAATGATAAACAAGTTCTTGTGCTGCTGATGAGACACAGCAGGGAGTGAAGTCACCATCTCAACCACTGACAGAGCAGAGAATGATAACCTAGGTAACCTAGAGAAGCTTGTATACACAAGCAGAAGAAAAGAGCTGCTGTGTTTTTGAATCAGAACAATGTATTCGGTAATAGTCTTTATTTACTTTTGCCTACATGTGTAAAGCGAATCAACGTGGTGAGAAAACCCCTATAATGGAGTTGTGATGGGAATGGGGGAGGGAGCAAAGGGAAATTTGCATTACACAACAGTATTTTCTTTCTGAAATTTGGCACCAAAAAGAAAGAAAACCGAAGAGAGAAAATGGAAAAGGAGAGAATGTTGAATAGCTTAGAGCGAGACAATGTGTGAAAGGAAAAGGAAACAAAAGATACAGTATACTGGCAAATGAGCTCAATTCTCTATCATTATAGTAAGACATGACATACAAATCTAGGAGATTACTGAGAAACATTCTAGACAAGTGTGACTATCACATTTATCAGAAGAGGGGCCCCAATGCTCTGTCCTTTGGGGCCCCAGAGCCTCTGTAGAGAGCCCCGTGTAGTGTTACGTAAGGCTTATTTCTGTTTGTAAATGTTTATACAATGTTACAATCCAACATTGTGAAATTCATTTCCGGGAGATAGCATTCGTTGCACTGAAGTGAGGGATTTGGGAAGAGGCCATTACCGCTGCTGCTCTTATAGGTTTATATTTGATGAAACCAAACATTTACTTTCTTCATTGTGCGCGCAATCCCCAATGTCAAAAGACGTCGCTGCAGACGAACGACCTGCAACGCCCGACGCCAAAGGTTGGTGGGTGGTCGCTAAGGGGTTAATAGACACCAACTTTTATACGAAGTGTGTTTAGACTAATAGTACAAGTAAATACAAGTAAGGCCTGGTTCACACGGCTTATTCAAGCCGTAATTGCGAGCCGGATTTCGCTCGCAATTTCGGCTTGAATAAAGGTCGGGTGCGGGGGTGGGGCGGGGGCGCTGCCCGCCGGCCCCATAGACTTTCATTATCCACGGTGCGTATTTTGCCTGGATAATGTGCATGTCACTTTCTCCCCGCCCAGCAGATTCGCTGAGCGGGGAGGAGCGACGGAATCCATAGTTTTCTATGAGAACTGTGGATTACCGTAGTTACTGGGACGGATTGGAGCCGAACTGCAGCGCAAATCCGGCGCGCAGTACGGCTCCAATACGCGGCCAAATAAGCCGTGTGAACAGGGCCTAACAAGAAAAAAACACAAGAACCCTGCTTTTACTTAATACATGTGCGTAGGGGAAGCCCTCGATCAGTAGATAATACAATGCCTGCTTGTACAAAAACTATGAACAATATACAAAGCTACTGAAGTGTATAAAAAGAATCACCAATTCAATAAGGTCCAATGCTCAGTTTACAGTCATTATATCACATAAACATGTTAACCAAAAAAAGAATACAATGACAAAAAAGTCATAGGGAAATATATATTGACAATCTTTATTGATTCAATAATAAATATTAAAAACGAATGTGTCACAAATAGGACAAATTTAAGGCTAAAAACAATTAAAAGGCATACAAATCACACCATTCCTGAATATAGAAAGTCATCTAAGGTGTATAACCTATAATATTTAACCGTGAACAAGGGCAAAAATTTACTATGCCTGAAACGCGTAGGTTTTAACCGTCTGTCTTGTTAGTACCCCTGCATTTTTGTATATGCGAATAAATAGGGTTTTTTGTTTTCCCCAAACCCGTGGATCCATCTCTATTTTTTGCTGTCTTGCTGTTTGGGCTTCCTGTCCCGGGGAGCCAGGATCACGAGCAAAGGGGGGAATAGGACTATCAGCGGGGAACAAACCGTCCCAAAAAAACAAAAAAAAAAAGGGTGAGCAATCCTTCATCTTCAAGCTTTGTTTTTACTAAAATTTTTAAAACATTGTATTGTAAAGTGTCTTTATTAAGATCGAGTGATTAAAATAGTTATAGAACACATCAAGATGGGCATACAATAATGCCACACCTCTCACACACAATACATTACCAAGTGTATACAGGAATGGAGGAGATGCACTGCCAAGGAAATGGGAAGTGTATAAAGCCTAGGACTAACTAAGATATAGTCCAATAAACGTGTATCGGGACCAGCGACTTGCAGTGCGAATAATGTGCAAACATGTATTAAAGTGCTAACAAATCCACATACATGGAAGGTACAAAACAAGTAAAAAAACGACGCATTTCGGGTACTACATCATGCCCTTGTTCACGGTAGCTAAGATATAACTTTTAATAGACAATTAATAAAATACAATAGTACCTAAATCTAAGATATCCTATACTTATCCCTTGAAAGACTAAAGCTGCTACAGAATAAATGGGGATATCGCCCCAATAAGGGCGCCCCCAAGCAGGAACCTAAACTATATAAGCCCTAACTGACCCTAAGAAGCTAAACAATAAGTAACTACTTTGTAACACAAACAACAAAGAAAAAACAAATAGTGCCCAAATGAGAGACAAATACAATAGTGGCTAATTCAAGACGTTCCAACGTGTTTCCCCCCCCAATTTCGGGGTTCATCAGGGAACCAAACACCATAATAACTAAAGACTGTACTGATAAATATGCAGATAAAAAGATTCTCTTCCCCTGTTAGGAATAGAGACCACCAAGGATAAATAAAATTAACTTTGTAACATATTTTATATCAAAAATGACCTTTTCGCTCCTAGAAAGCACCCCACCTCACAATCCTAAACTCATCCTTGACTCATTGACTTTTTTTCCCTTTCTTCTGTTGTATATCTTCCTTTCACTGTGTCTGTTTCACCTCTGAAATACAATGTCGTTAGAAATATACAATGTCAGATAGATAATCCAAAAATTCAAATGAGTAAAAATTGAACTTCTTTATTATAAATCTAGGCTGGGACGCAGAGTAGGCGAAGGTAGACAACCTCTTATGGTGCCACTTCATCCCAGGCAGAAAAGGAGGTGCAAGGAGGGATGGAGTGGGCTGAATTTTCCATTGGGGAAGTGCAATATGACTTATTTGCCTACGGCACCAGTCCTACGTCTCCGTCCTGTTATAAATCCACTTTTAGGCCTTGTCCCCGTGGCCGGTTTTGCAGACGTTTTTCGGTTTTGAAAGCCGTCTGTGAACCGACTGTCAAACTTTAGAACAGACCTCTGTGGAGAATCCGTGCAGTGGGGACCACCGGCGGTCCAAAAAACATAGAACATGTTCATTCTTCCGTCCAGTTTTCGGGTGGAACATGAACATTTCGCGAAGGGGGAGGGATTTTCTCCGCAGAACAGCGGAGAAAAGTGCCCCCCCCCTGCGGCCGAGCACACAGCTCTAAAACAGAGCAAATACTGGTTGGATAATCCGACTGGTATTTGCTCTGTGCCGTGGGGATGCGCCCTAAAGCAGCATAAAAGTTTTGAAAAATATACAGCAGCAGAGTAACTCAAACGTTTCAAACCATGCAAATGTTTGTGATCCCAGCATAATCTCACATGTGCGGAAAATGATTAAGTGAAAGACCCCTCCATCATTATTGACAAACTACTTCCCTCACTTATATATATATATATTTCACTTAATATGTATATATTATTCCAAAACTTATATATATAACATACCAATGGAAATATTAATTTGATTTAAACAATCTCATATTTTTATAAGTACATTGTATATCAGTTTTGCTGTGTTCATTTATATATAAAGGGGGAATTGATCGTCAATAGTGATTACGGGGTATTTTGCTCAACCAGCGTTTCACCAAGTGGGTTCATGAGTGTTTTTAAACAATTCGGCACAGTTGAGACGATCAAGAACCCTCACAAGGTTTGAAGCGCGTAAGTGAGTTACTCTGTTGCTTTATATTTTCCCAGACTTTTATGCTGTGTTACATGGGATTTATAATAAAGAAGTTCCGTTTTTACTTATCTGAATTTTTGGATTATCTTTCTGACATTGGATGTTGCTACATACAACGGATTTCAGAGATGAAACAGACGTATTGAAAAAAGCCCTGAAGGTATACAATGGAACGATAAGCAAAAAGTATATATATACTGTGAGGGAGTCGAAACGTCGGTTGTAAGCATGTGGAAATAAAAGATTTTCTTCTTTTTTTCACCTGAAAGAGTGCTGTGAAGATTTTCTTTTTTATAGATTTTGAATAAGCTAATAACCAAGTTTTTTTTGCCTTGCTGGCACCCTGCTGTGAAGTGCTGCTGTGGTTCCTTATATATATATATTCTCATGCTTTCATATGGATTATTTTTTATTGAAGTGGCTAAAAAGAGGGGGGACCGTCCCCACCCATAACAAAATGGGGGGGGACCAGTCCCCTACGTACCCCCCTAAAGTTACACCTATGTATATACATATATATATGTATAAGTATATATAAGTATGAAAATATGGTAAGTGGGGGAGCAGAGCACAGAGGAGGAAGAAATTAACCCTTTGACTCCTATATTTCTGTGCATCTTGGGGGGACAGAGTAGGTGGCAGCCTCAAGTGTCAGTGCAGAGTGAGAGCAACGCTGATTGGAAGAGCAGGAGTCAGCAGCGGCTGCTTCACCAATCAGAACGCTGCTCACAGTCCAGCAAACTCTGTATCTGGGGCTTTATCTTTCCCTTCCATTGTATATCAATTCCCCTATGCTCAGCCCTCATCAGAGAAGATGGGAAGCTCCTGCCGAATGCCAAACACCAAATTACAGGAGACAGGTAAGGAAAGGGGAAAAGGGGCACTGGGCGTGGTGTGTGCATGGGGGGTATGTACTGTATATGTGAGATGTGTATATACTTTACAGCCATGTGACTACCCAGTAAACTTCTTCCTGCACCTAAGCACCGGGGAAAATGAAAGTGAATGGGGCGATCCTGCAGAAATTTTAGAAGTGTGGCCTGGCCAGCACGTACCCTAAACACCCGCATATAGCAGAGCGCACAGTACGCCCCCTATCTGCCGTTTTGAACATACCTTAAGGTTACATTCATGAGAATATATGAATGCTGTTTCCCTGGGAGGGAAATTCAGGCTGGATCTCCCAGAACCAGCGTCCAATCCGGCAGGAAACTGATTTACAATATACTTTATGTAAAATCAGTGTTGTTGTTTAGATGACACTGATTTTACTTGAGTATTTTCAGCGCGAACTGTCAGCGCCTACAAAGTATCTTTCGAGGCATTTTCCGCACTAACAACACTAAAGGATAGGAGGCAGAAATCTTCCTCAGGAATTCTGGGTCGTTTGCTCATCGGAATTCTGTGTTGAAAGGGCCCCAAAATTTTCCAACATGCAAATGGACACTGCCAGTGCCAAAAAACACATGTGAAAACAAAGTGTGGTAGTGTCTCTGTGTTCTATATATGTATATACACACACAATTTCTGGGTTACCTTGTCTAATGTAGTCTTTGGGGTATAGTGTGTAATGTAGTAATCTCTGGGGTATGGAGTAATATAATCTCTGTTGTACAGTGTGTAATGTAATCTCTGGGATACGGGGAATAATGCAGTTAAAATCTGGGGTACAATGGAAAGGTAAAGGGAAGATAATGTAATCTCTGGGGATATGGGGGTTTAAAATAATCTCTGTTGTACAGTGTGTAATGTAGTAATCTCTGGGGTACAGTGAGTAATGCAGTAATATCTGGGTACGGTTTTGTAAACTAATCTCTGGGGTACAGTGTAATGTAATCCTGGGTACAGTGAGTAATGTAATCTTTGGGGTAAGGTGTGTAATGTAGTAATCTCTGAGGTACAGTGAGTAATGTAATCTTTGGGGTATGGTGTAATATAATCTCTGTTGTACAGGGTGTAATGTAATCTCTGGGGTGCAGTCTGTAATGTAATCTCTGGGATACAGTGTGTAATGTAATCTGTGGGAAACAGTGAGTAATGTCATCTCTGGAGTACAGTGTGTAATGTAATCTCTGGGTACAGTGTGTAATTGTAATCTCTGGGGGAATGTGTAATGTAATCTCTGGGGGAATGGGGTAATGTAATCTCTTTACAGTGTGTAATTTTAATTCATTTCTTTGGGTTCAGTGTGTGTCATATAATACATTTTTGGGGCACAGGGAATTATATTATTTCTTGAGTACAATGTGCAAAAAGTAAATTTCTCGGCTACCATGTGTAACATAATTAATTTCTGGTGTATGGAATGCAATAAAATACATTTTGGGGTACAGTATGTGACATAAGTGATGTGACATACAGTGAGATTGGGTTCTTTTATTTTCCTCATTCTGGTGTGTGTATAACATATTTAATGGAGCAGTGATGTGGGATGGGAGGGGTTAAGCGAAATTTGCTGCATTGCACAACATTTTTTATTTCCATCTGGAGGAGGACCGTTATCGGTTCGGTTTCACTGCCAGGGCTGTTTTTTAGACCCAGTCTGGCTCTAAACTTCAGTAATTAGAGAAACACTCATAACCTTATGGATTGCACCAAAAGTGTTTGCCATAAGGACTCCGCCCGGACCTGCTGGGGGAGCTCACAGCGCTCCTTCAGACCTCCTAGCTGGGTTAGAGGGGGGCCGCTTTACTGCAGGGAGAGGAGGGGAGAGCAGGGAAGGGAGGGGAAGTGAAAGGGAAGGCGAGTGAAGGAGGGAGGAAGGGATAGGAAGAGAGGGGATGAGAGGGAAAATTTGGTCCCCCCCACTTTTTGAACCAAATTTACGCCCCTGTGTATATATATATATATTTCTAGATTAATAGTATTCTTGGGTTGTGCCCTCCGTCCACAACATCTGCTACAGGAAGACTTTTGGATATGGCCACAAATCTCATAACACATTGATTCAAATGTACATGAATAAATGAACATATGTAATGAAGTATAACACATGAGTTGCATTTGTACATAAACCTCCCAGTGAAATGCTTCTCGCAGGAACAAGTAACAGCTGTTAAAAACTGAAAGGTGACTTCTCGCCAGGTATTTGAAGAGGGTTTTCCCTCACAAAGAGACTGAACAATGCGAAAGCCTGTCCAAACAGTGAGAAATGGCGCTGATCCAAGAACCACAAATTTGGTTGGATCATAACACACTGACAACTTCCGTAAATAAAAAGTAATGATCCCCAGAGGTTTCAGGCTGCGTCCATGCGGCAGGGGACAAAATACTCGACGGAGTTTAATCAGAACCCGACCCATATTTTACACTTGGTTTTTGGTTTTTTTGTCCCGTTTTTTTGTCGCGGTTTTCGGATTTCGGCCGACCCATTCAATTGAACTGTGCTATAACCCATGGTTTTCAAGTGATACGACAAATTAAAGAGCATGTTCTAAGTTTTTTGACTCTGTTTTCGGATTTGAAATCCCAAATACTAAAGCTCGGATTTTCTATTGAGGTCTATTCAGATGATTTATGGTTGGATTTTCTATTGAGGTCTATGGGGATGATTTACTGTTGGATTTTCTATTGAGGTCTATGGGGATGATTTAAGGTTAGATTTTCTATTGAGGTCTATGGGGATGATTTACGGTTGGATTTTCTATTGAGGTCTATGGGGATGATTTATGGTCGCATTTTCTATTGAGGTCTATGGAGATGATTTACGGTTAGATTTTCTATTGAGGTCTATGGGGATGATTTATGGTCGGATTTTCTATTGCGGTCTATGGGGATGATTTATGTTCGGATTTTCTATGGAGGTCTATGGGGAGATTTAGGGACGGATTTTCTATTGGGGTCTAGGGTTAATTTACGGTCGGTTTTCTTGAGGTCAATGGGGATGTTTTTTTTTTTCGGATTTTTCTTTTGAGGCCAGGGGGTGTTTTTTTTCGGATTTTCTATTGGGGTTTATGGGGATAATTTAGGGCGGTTTTTCGATTGGGTTTTTGGGGAGATTTTTGTTGGATTTTTTTTGGGGGCTAGGGGGAGATTTACAGCTCGGATTTTCTATTGAGGTCTATGGAGAGTTTTATGACGGATTTTTTTTGAGGTTTTTTTTTGGGATGTTTTTTATGGTCGGTTTTTCTATTGAGGCTATGGGGATGATTTAGGTCGTTTTTCTATGCGGTCTATGGGTTTTTTTATGGCGGATTTTTTTTGAGGGTCTTGGGAAGATTTTGGTTGGTTTTTTCTATACAGGTCTATGGAGACGACTTACAGTCAGATTTTTTGTGGCTTCTAAATACCAAATCCGCTTAAAAATCCGACAGTAATCACTGCGTGAATACCTTGGGTGAAAATAATTCTTACGGTTGTATATTCGACAAGTTTTTTGGAGAAAGGGAAAATATATTGTCTATAGGTTCATTTTCACTAATTAATTTAATCATCATACATGAGACCAAAAGAAATAGAGATGGAAATCGATCAAATAAAAAAAAGAAGTGGAAAAATACAATAAGGCCGTGTTCACACGCTTACCCCGACGGGGAACTGGGGGAAAAGGGGGGGGGGGGGGGGGGGGGAGAAAACCGAGTTTTTTAAAAAGGGGGGGGGGGGGGGGGGGGGGGTTGAGAGGGGGTTAAATGACAGGGGGGGATTGGGGCCCCTACTGAAGCCAAATCCGGCGCGGGGTACGGCCCAATCCGGCCCAAATAACCGGTGAACGAGGCCTAATTCAAAAAATAAAGACCTTTGGGTAAAAAAAGGGAAAAAAAAAATTTCTCAGGGTTAGAGGAAATAATCATGTAGACAAAAAGCAAAAAGTGCAAGAGAAATCTGGATGATTACGCTAAGAACATTGGACCTTAGTTGAAAAAAAGATTTGAGTAGCCCTAGTAACCAATCAGAGCCCAAAAGGAAAAATCGAGCCCAGCAACCATCGAGCCCCCAAACAACCAAAAAGGGCCCCTAGCAACCAACAGAACTCTAGCCACCAAACAGGCTCGTACAAAAATCAGGCCCTACAACCAACAAGGGTCAAGCACCAATCAGCGCTCATAGCATAGACTCCACTATTGTGTCCATTTTTTATGGAGATCCTTAACTCGATAAAAATGTTTTTCAGGGCTATCAATATCCAACAAGGGATCTTTGGGAGGAGGACTGAGCAACTGGGTGGATAAACACTTACAACCCATAGTCCAAAAAGTACCTGATTATCTGAGACAGTAAAACAATCTTACAGATAGTCTCAAATTTTATTTGGTCATCAGATTACAGATCATGTTGCTTGGTACGGGAGCTATATTGACGACCTTCTTATAGTTTGGGGTCATGATATATCGTCCATAGAATGATTTGTTTATTACATGAATAACAATACCCTTAAGCTAAAATTTCCAGACACCTATGACAAGAATAAGATATCGTTCTTGGATATCACCCTAAAAAATAAAGGACTGACAGTTTGCACTGCAGTGTATAGGAAGCTCAACGCAGACAACATGATATTACAAGCGAATAGTTGCCACTATGATGGCAATACCGTTATGAGAAGTACCAGAGCAAGAAGAACTTGCTTCAAAGAAGAGGATTTTAGACAAGAAATAGTAAATATCAACAACAGATTAATGGTTTGGGGTTACCCAGATTGGGTTTTAAAGAAAGCAGAGAATAAAATCAGGTCTAAAACACAAACTGCATTTTTGGCAACAATAAGAAACAAAATCAGTGTTTTTTCCCACAGCTTTCAATGGGGATTTTATAAAAAAGGTATATTTTTTAGACATATTCTGATACTTTGGCAGGATAAAACATTAAAGAGGTGTTCCCGTCACAGCAATTACTGCTAGAAAGGCCAGTTACTGTAAAATAAGCAATTTCCAAAATGCATGTTATTGAAAAATGTGTATGCTTTACCTAATACAGGCCTTTTTGAACTTTTAACTTGCTCTCTTGTCTTCTTGGTTACCGACTATCACTGTGCTTTCTGTTGTGGCCAGTAATGCAGCATTTTCAATTACTGTGGGAAAATAAGATCCTGTGGCCTGGCCGGAGAGAAGAAGGAAGGGTACATGTGAGCAACAATGCGCGTCTTCCCCATCCAAGCCACTGGAACTTATTCTCATGCAGTCTTGAATAATGCTGCATTACTTGCCACAACTGAAGGCAAACAGTCTAACCATGGACACAAGTGAGCAAATTAAAGGTTCAGAAAAGACCTGTGTTAGGTAAAGCACACATATTTTTTTAATAATATTAATTTTACAGTAATTAGCCCTTACAGCAGCACTTGCTGTGTTTGGAATACTCTTTTAAAGGGGTTGTCTCACCATGTTGTTTCATAGAGCCAAAATCAACTTTCATTCATGAATCCTGTCTCTTCCTGGTCAGGCTGTGGGTGGTTCTAGGTCAGTGACTAGCATATTAACCCTTTATTCAAAGGTCTGCTAATTAATCTGACATGAGAGCAGGGGATGTTTATCTAAAGTCAGGAGAAGCTTCAGAACTAAAGTAAACGAAAGTAATTAGTCTCCTTTGTTTGGGACATCAGATAACACTCAAGCTGCTGGCAGTTCTGTGTCCTGACCTGTGTGATGACATCATCCCTGCAATTATATAAGACATACAGGAGAAGAGAGCAGAGCAGAGCAGGTCGGTAATCTAGAGAAACCTGAGTGCACTCAGAGCTGATAAAATCACTCTTAACGCCTCAACAAAACAAACAAAGCAATCGATTTAGAAAGCATCTTCCTTCACTGTTCCCTACATGTTGAAAGCTAGTCTTTGTCGTGAGACAACCCCTTTTATAACTACTGTAGACAAAGGGGTTAAATGTGTGAAAATAAAACCCTTTCTTAATATCTATTCATAGTAAGGAGCTAGAACAAAAAAAAAATGGGCTTTCCAGAAGAGGATTTTAATGTGATTTTCCACACATAAAAAAACGAAGGAATTTACGAATGTGGATAAAAACAAATCTTACCAGACCAGGGATTTTATAAACTGCGATTCTCATCATATAGTTTATGTTATCTTTTGCACAGTATGTGCTAAATACTACATAGGTTGATAGTTAAAAACAAGGATTGCAGAACATATAAATGGAATAAACAAGGGATTAATACTGATGTCAGGAGGTGCTCTTCAAATCTTTTGGGTTTTTTGGGGGGGGGGGAAAGGGTCAAAAAACCTATATGAAGGGTGACTGGAGATATGCTGTACCCCAATGAGAAGCATTTTGGATCCTGGAATTGGATTAATATAATTGAATAAGGTTTAATTATAGAAACAATCTCTTATATTTTTCCTAGTATGTTGTATACAGTATATAAGATTTGGATTATTTATTTATATATGAGGGAAGTGCATTGTCAATTATGATCACAGGGTATTTTGTTACACCAGTTTCACCTGATTGGTTCATGAGTGTTTGTAAAACTGTTCAGCACAGGTAAGATTACCCTGGGATCTAGAACCCTCACATGGTTTGAAACGCGTAAGCTAGTTTCCTTGTTGCCGTATGTTGTCAGAGAGTTTTATGCTGTGTTAGAGTGGATTTAAAATAAAGAAGCTACATTTTTACTAATCAAATTTTTGAGTTATCTAATTGACTCGGAGAAAGCTGCTGAAATCCATGTTGTGTTTACAAGGCAGACTAATCACAGAAAAATGGGACATTATTTACTCAAAAACACAACAAAGGCCATACTTAAAGTTCAATGGCTGGTCCAAAGACTGAACCCAGTAGGAGGTAACACAAGCCCATGTGCTATTTGGAAAAGATAAACAGGTGAGGTAATTGCTGTGAAGCAGTTCACACACCCCTCCACTAGGGGGACAATAAGATGATAAAAAAAACTGCACTTTGAATTGGTACCTGTTCACACCAGTAGTCCCCGGCGCCGCCGCTATCCGCCGCCGCCGCTGATCGTTAGGGTCCTAAGCCGCTAACAGTCGCTAAGCTATCGGCTTAGCGGCTTAGGACCTTGGCGACGGCAGCAGTGGCGGGTCCGCCGGACGCACATACAGTTAGATGCTTCAGCGGAGCAGAGAGCTCCGTGGAGTAATCTGTGGCCGCAGTCAGGATGCGGCTCTGTGCGCGCCGGAGTGCACAGCCCAGGCGGCGTGCGCGTCATCACACTGCCCGCGCGGGGCCTGGTGACGTCACGCCGCTGAAGAAAAGACCGGGAGCAGCGACAGCGGCAGGGAGCGAGGTCAGGTAAGTGCTGTCAGGGTATTACTTTTAATTAACGCTATTCATGCTGGGGGCCTATTATCTACTGTTTATGTGCAGGGAGGGGGGCTATTATCAATTGTTATATGTGAAGGGAGGGGGGCTATTATCTATTGTTATATGTGCAGGGAGGGGCTATTATCTCCTTTTATATGTGCAGGGAGGGGGGCTATTATCTATGTTATATGTGCAGGGAGGGGGGCTATTATCTATTGTATATGGCAGGGGGGGGGGCTTTTATCTATTGTTATATGTGCAGGGAGGGGGGCTATTATCTATTGTTTATGTGCAGGGAGGGGAGCTATTATCTACTGTTATATGTGCAGGGAGGGGGGGCTTTTATCTATTGTTATATGTGCAGGGAGGGGGGCTTTATATGTGCAGGGAGGGGAGCTATTATCTACTGTTATATGTGCGGGGAGGGGGGTTTTTAATCATTGTTATATGTCAGGGAGGGGGGCTATTATCTATTGTTATATGTGCAGGGAGGGATGCTATTATCTATTGTTATATGTGCAGGGAGGGGGGCTATTATCTATTGTTATATGTGCAGAGAGGGGGGCTATTATTTTACTTTTAAATATGTGCAGGGAGGGCTATTACTACTGTTATATGTGCAGGAGGGATGCTATTATCTATTGTTATATGTGCGGGAGGGGGGCTATTATCTACTTTTATGTGTGCAGGGGGGGGGGCTATTATCTATTGTTATATGTGCAGGGAGGGGGGCTATTATCTATTGTTATATGTGCAGGAGGGGGCTATTATCTACTGTTAATATTTCAGGGGGCGGGGCTATTATCTATTGTTATATGTGCAGGGAGGGATGCTATTATCTATTGTTATATGTGCAGGGAGGGATGCTATTATCTATTGTTATATGTGCGGGAGGGGGGCTGTTATCTATTGTTATATGTGCAGAGAGGGGGCCTTTTATCTACTGTTATATGTGCAGGGAGGGATGCTTTTATCTACTGTTATATGTGCAGGGAGGGATGCTATTATCTACTGTTATATGTGCAGGGGGGGGGCTATTATCTACTGTTATATGTGCAGGGGGGGGGCTATTATAAACTGTTATATGTGAAGGGAGGGGGCTATTTATCTATTGTTATATGTCAGGAGGGGGGCTATTATCTACTGTCATATGTGCAGGGAGGGGGGCGTTTATCTATTTGTATATGTTCAGGGAGGGAGGCATATCTACTGTTATATGTGCAGGGAGGGGGGCTTTTATCTAACTGTCATATGTGGGGGAGGGGGGCTATTATCTACTGTCATATGTGCAGGGAGGGGGGCTATTATCTACTGTCATAGGTGCAGGGGGGGGGCTATTATCTACTGTTATAAGGGCAGGGAGGGGAGCTATTATCTACATATATACGTGCAGGGAGGGGCTATAATCTACCGAGATATGTGCTGGGAGGCCTATAAGCTCCCTACATATGTGCTGGGAGGCCTATAAGCTACCCAAATATACACGTGCTGGGGGGCCCTATAAGCAATCTATATACCTGCGGGGGGACCTAAACCTGCCTATATGCCTGCTGGGGGGCCTAAACCTGCCTATGTACCTGCTGGGGGACCTAAACCTGCCTATATACCTGCTGGGGGACCGAAACCTGCCTATAACCTGCTGGGGGCCCCTAAACCTGCCTATATACCTGCTGAGGGACCGAAACCTGCCTATATACCTGCTGGGGGGACCCATAACATGCCAAAATACCTGCTGGGGATCCATAACTTGCCTATATACCTCTGGGGATCCATAACTTCCCTTTATATACCTACTGGGGGATCCAAACTTGCCTAATACCTACTGGGGGATCCATAACTTGCCTATATACCTACTGGGGATCCATAACCTGCTATATACCTACTGGGGGATCCATAACCTGCCTATATACCTACTGGGGGAAACATAACATCCCAATAAACCAACACGCGCAACCATAACCTTCCCATATACCTACTGGGGGATCCATAACCTGCCCATATACCTACTGGGGATCCAAAACCCTTTGCCCATATACCTGCGGGGGATCCATAACCTGCCCATATACCTGCTGGGGGATCCATAACCTGCCCTATAACCTCTGGGGGGATCCATAACTTGCCTATATACTGCTGGGGGACCCATAACCTGCCTATATACCTGCTGGGGACATATAAACTACAACCTACCTACTGGGAGATATATAAAGTATATAACCCCCTACTAGAGGATGTATAATTTAAACTGGGGGACCCTTTTAACCTTCACTGGGGGAACATAATTTACTGCGGTTGAAGTCGCTAACAGTCGTTAACCCGGTTGTTAAGGCCTCAGCTCAAGTCAGTTGATTTAAAAGTTAGCAATCGAAATCCGCGGACTCCAGTCGGTTGTTAAGCCAGTTGTTAAGGCCTCAAGTCGATTGTTAAGACCTTAGCAATCGACTCCGGGGACTACACACCAGTATGCAGAAAAGCCACAGTATAATACATGGGGAGACTGCACAAATGCAAAAATACCGATAAGACAACCACTCACATACCCTCCATCCAGGTCAAAAATTAAAACTTCAAAAAATTGGTAAACATGGTAAAATGTATTTAACATTCGTACAGGCAAAATTGAACTTCCAGTTCCAAAAAATTTTTTGATTTCAAACATAAAATTGAATAATTAAGATTTTGTATAATTGACCATATTCCCATCAATAAGCTTGGGGGTGACAGAAGTCTATTGCTGAAACGGAGGGAGTTAGAATGGATTCATAGATTGAAATCTCTTCATCCCAATGGCCTTAATATAGAATTCAAGATTTTTAACCAAATGTGTCATTAAATATATATATATTTTTTCTGATCTTTACCATGTGTTACCTTGTTTGATTGCTAACCTTCTCTTTTGATATGATAGCACAGAGTAGTGCTGGTATATTCGTATACTTTGTATTGTTTTTATTTTATTTTAATTCTTGTTTATTTTGTATTATAGAGATGAAAATACCCACCTTACTGGAGTTGACACATCTGGATTGGATCAATGACTGCTGCAATCTCCGTGTTTTGTCTCAACAACATAAGATGGATTTTTGTAACAGCGGCTATTAATATTATTGTTTCTTTTTTATTTTATGTTTATTTGTCGGGTCTAGGGAGTGCTTTAACGCTTTTCATTTGAACGTTGTGCTCATTATACCTTGATGTTCTTTGGCCAGAGTAAGGGGTGTCAGGTTTTGATACCCCTGACACTTGGCTCCACTCTGAGATCATTGTTCTCATTGAGGATAAATGTTTATTTTGGGTGGTGTTGCATTATCGGTTCTTTGATTAAGCAATTATACTCCTGTTAATGTGACCCTAGTGTTATTTGGCTAAAAAGCCTTTATGAAAGTCCTTCTTTCTTTATTTGTTTAATATTTATTATTTCTGGACGCTCCTGTGTACTGCGCTTTGGGTTACAGGCTGCGAGTAGTATCGCGGCTTAGTTCTCATTTGCGCATGCGCGGGTTGTCGTCCGGAGCCGCTTTTTCAATTTTATTGGAGTTCTTGAGACTCATATACGCCGGCGCTGACAGTTTCTCTGCGGCGCATGCGTAGTCCATCTTTGGAGACACCGGAGGATGTCGTGGTGTGTCGGTTCCATCCAGTGAGTTATCTCTAATGATTTTTTGATTTTCATCAAGCCTTACTTGAATCACTTGTGTTTTCATTATACTATTATGATGTAATAGCGGTTTCACTGTACTATGATGTACTGCACATAAATATACACATTGTGATTTCACTTCTATGGATATGATAAAATGTTGTGATTGATTTTGTACAAACACTATATATTTTGCAATTATTTAATATTGTCTTATTGATTGATGTCACTTTTTCACTATATATACCACTAGATGGCACTATTTGTGTAGCTTGAAAAAAGCCCTGGTGAGGGCTGAAACGTTGCTGTGTTGGGTCAATAAATTTTTCACTTCAGGGGTAGTGGCCTGTGAGTCTCCGGCAGCCAAGTCCAACCCGAATTGCGGCAGACTCTGGTGAGTGCTGAGGGACTCTTTAGACCCTGCTTCCTGGCCTGGTCTGCATCATTTCTCGCGGTGACCCTGCAGATCCACCACCTGCTTACCTGCTAACTGTTACAGAGAGAGAAGGAGGAGGTAGAGGCAGAGAGAGAAAAAGTCAGAGACACAGTGACTGCTCTTCTTATATCCATAGTTGGCAACTTTCGAAAATGAAAAAGCAGGAGAATGTAGTGGGCGGCGCGCTACGCGCGCCGCAGCAAAAATTTGCATGGACACGCCCATCTTGTTGGTATGCCACGCCCCTTCAAAAAAGCCACACCCACTCCCCAACTGCATAACGGTTTTGGAAAAGAAAGCCAGGTAGATGCCCTTATAGCCCGGTAGTAGCCCCCCAAACCAGGTAGTGCCCCTTACAGGCCGGTAGATGCCCCCTTGTAACCAAGTAGATGCCACCTCTGTAGCCAGGTAGAGGCAAATTTGTAGCCAGGTAGATGCCCCCCTTTGTTAGCCAGTAGGGCCCCCCATTGTTAGCCAGGTAGGTTTTCCCCCCTTGTCAGCCAGGTAGGGGCCCCCATTGTCAGCCAGGTAGGTGCCCCCATCTGTTTGCCAGGTAGTGCCCCATCTGTTTGCCAGGTAGATGTCCCATCTGTTTGCCAGGTAGATGTCCCATCTGTTAGCCAGGTAGTGCCCCATCTGTTGCCAGGTAGTGCCCCCATCTGTTTGCCAGGTATGCCCCCTTGTTGCCAGGTAGTGCCCCCTCGGTTAGCCAGGTAGGGCCCCCTCTGTTAGCCAGGTAGTGCCCCATCTGTTAGCCAGGTAGTGCCCCCTTTGTTGCCAGGTAGTGTTCCCTCTGTTGCCTGGTATTGCCCGCATTGTTGCCAGGGAGTTCCCCATCTGTTAGCCAGGTAGTGCCCCCATCTGTTAGCCAGGTAGTGCCCCCTCTGTTTCCAGGTAGTGCCCCCTCTGTTGCCAGGTAGTGCCCCCTGTGTTGCCAGGTAGTGCCCCCTGTGTTGCCAGGTAGATGTCCCCTCTTTGCCAGGTAGTGCCCCCTCTGTTGCCAGGTAGTGCCCCCTCTGTTAGCCAGGTAGTGCCCCCCCTGTTAGCCAGGTTTGTCCCCCATCTGTTAGCCAGGTAGTGCCCCCTTTGTTGCCAGGTATGCCCCCTCGTTGCCAGGTAGTGTCCCCCCCTGTTGCCAGGTATGCCCCTCTGTTCCAGGTAGTTGCCCCCTCTGTTAGCCAGGTAGTGCCCCCTTTTTGCCAGGTAGATGTCCCCCTGTTGCCAGGTAGATGTCCCCTCTGTTGCCAGTAGGCCCCCTCTGTTGCCAGGTAGTGCCCCCTCTGTTAGCCAGGTAGTGCCCCCTCTGTTAGCCAGGTATGCCCCCATCTGTTAGCCAGGGAGTGCCCCCTTGTTGCCAGGTAGTGCCCCTCTGTTGCCAGGTAGTGCCCCCTGTTGCCAGTAGTCCCCATTTTAGCCAGGTAGTTTCCCCATCTGTTACCAGGTAGTGGCCCCCTTTGTTGCCAGGTAGTGCCCCCTCTGTTGCCAGGTAGATGTCCCCTCTGTTGCCAGGTAGTTCCCCCCTCTGTTTCCAGGTAGTGCCCCCTCTGTTGCCAGGTATTGCCCCCTTTGTTGCCAGGTAGATGTCCCCTCTGTTGCCAGGTAGATTCCCCTCTGTTGCCCCGGTAGTGCCCCTCTGTTGCCAGGTAGTCCCCTTTGTTGCCAAAGGTAGATGTCCCCTCTGTTTCCAGGTAGTGCCCCCTCTGTTGCCAGGTAGTGCCCCCTCTGTTGCCAGGTAGTTGCCCTCTCTGTTAGCCAGGTAGAGCCCCTAAAGCTAATAAAAATCAAATAATAAAATCCACTTACCTCACCAGCCCTGCGCGAGGCCAGCCTGCCCGATCCCCTTCAGCGGCGCAGGGAAGTGAGAGCCCGCCGCGCTCACTCCCTGCAGCCGCGCGTCACTCCCCCTGCGCCGTTTGACCTGTATGTACGGCGCACCCCACCGGCGCCGTACATACAGGGGGAGGAGGGAGCGATCCTCCTGCCTCCTCCCTGCACAGTGAGACCGCGGGCGGGTGAGCGGCCGCTGCGGCCGCTTCACCCGCCTGTAGGAGCGGTCCCCGGCGGCGCAAGAGTAGCGCACCAGCGCTCCTCTTGCGCCGCGGGAATTTTAAAGGACCCCCGCCGCCTGCAGGCGGCGGGAGGAATGCCAACTCCCCCGGGAGGGCGGGAGGGGACCCCAAATAGCGGGACTCCCCCGCCAAAAACGGGAGAGTTGGTATGTATGCTTATATCACATCCCGGTGCTTTATTCACAGCTTATGCTGCTCAGTACTGATCTATTGTGTCCTCCTTGCTACTGCTGTTTCTGTTGGTCTCCTTTAGGTCTCCTCTTCGGTGTGTGCAATGTGTAGGAGACATCATGGCAGCTGATCTCCATTTCATAGCTTAGGGGCAACTCTTGCAAAATGCCATAAATAAGTCATATACTGACCAAAAATAGTGCGGAAAATGCAAGTATGCTTGAATAATAATAATAATAATAATAATAATAATAATAATAAAATACTAGAATAAAAGAAAAAAAACAGGGTAGATTCCACAAGTTACAGTGGCCTCAGGATACAATATTTCCACATACAATGCTCTTTCTTGGGACATTGTATGTCTCACCATACTCCCCATACAATGCCATAGACACTTTTAATCTGAAGCAGATGTGATTGATGGAAAATTCAACCAATTATCAGGAACATTGTTCTTGTAAAACCTCCGTATTAGTGCGGTGAATGCAGTGATTGGGTGTCTATAGCGCCTCTCTACAGTACAGTGTGGTACTACATGTCCTGTACTGCTCTTACATGTATTAGTGAGGTGCATGCAGTGATTGGAGGTCTATAGCGCCTCTCTACAGTACAGTGCGGTACTAACTGTCCTGTACTGCTCTTACATGTATTAGTGAGGTGCATCCCATGATTGGTGGTATATAGCGCCCTCTCTCAGATTAGCAGTAGATGGTACTACATGTCCTGTACTGCTCTTACATATATTAGTGAGGTGCATGCAGTGATTGGGGTCTATAGCGCCTCTCTATAGTACAGTGCAGTACTACATGTCCTGTACTGCTCTTACATGTATTAGTGAGGTGCATGCAATGATTGGTGGTCTATAGCGCCTCTCTACAGTACAGTGGGGTACTACATGTCATTGTACTGCTCTTAAAAGTATTAGTGAGGTGCATGCAGTGATTGGCGTCTATAGCGCCTCTCTACAGAAACAGTGCATTTTTTACATGTCTTGTACTGCTCTTACATTATTAGTGAGGTGCATGCAGTGATTGGCGGCCCTGTAGCCCTCTCTACGTACATGCAGTTTTACATGCCCTTGTACTGCTCTTACATGTATTAGTGAGATCAGCAGTAATTGGGTGGTCTATTGCTTCTCTCGACAGTACAGTGCTGTACTACATGTCATGTACTGCTCTTACATGTATTAGTGAGGTGCATGCAGTGATTGGAGGTCTATAGCTCCTCTCTACAGTACAGTGGGGTACTACAATGTCCTGAAACTGCTCATACATGTATTACTGAGGTGCAAGCAGTGATTTGTGGTGTATAGAACCTCTCTAGAGTACAGTGCAGTAACTACATGCCCCTGTATTGCTCTCAACATTTTATTAGTGAGGTGCATCCAGTGATTGGAGGTCTATAGCACTCTCTACAGTACAGTTTTGGTACTAAATGTCCTGTACTGCTCTTCCATGTATTAGTGAGGTGCATGCAGTGATTGGCGGTCTATAGCGCCTCTCTACAGTACAGTGCAGTTTTACATGTCTTGTACTGCTCTTACATGTATTAGTGAGGTGCATGCAGTGATTGGTGGTCTATAGTGCCTCTCTACAGTAACAGTGCCGGTACTACATGATCCTGTACTGCTCTTACATGTATTAGTGAGGTGCATGCAGTGATTGGTGGTCTATAGCACCTCTCTACATATAGTGCGGTACTACATGCCCCTGTACTGCTCTTACATGAAAAATTAGTGAGGTGCAATGCAGTGATTGGTGGTCTATAGCACCTCTCTACAGTATAGTGCGGTACTACATGTCCTGTACTGCTCTTACATGTATTAGTGAGGTACATGCAGTGTTTGGGGGTCTATAGCACTTCTCTACAGTACAATGCAGTACTACATGTCCTGTACTGTTCTTACATGTCCATGTCCGGAGCATCCCTGGCTGTGTCTGCTCAGGCATCTGCGGATCCCTATCCCAAGTTCTAGAGACATTAGACTTCAACCTATTATCTTTCTTATCAAAGCAAAATTATCTGAAACCCAACAATGGGTCATGATGAGTTAAATTTGTGGAAAAAAAATCTATCACCAAGCCAGCGAAAAAAGAAGATATACGTGGAAAAAGCGAGGGCACTGAGTTAAAGGAGTTCAGAGAAAGACAAGCTGCAGAAGCCTGGAGGAGGAGAATACAGAGAAATGACGGAAAGAAAACACCAGATGAACTGCCAAGAACCTCGATACAACAACAAAGCCACGCGATTAATGAGAAACATCGTAGACAAGGATACATTGATCAGAAGAGGAGCCGCAAACTTCTGTCATATGGGGGGCCCAGACCCTTTGTGGAGAGCCCCATGTAGTGTTATATAAGGCTTATTTCTGTTTGCAAATATTTATGTAATGACAATCCAACATTGTGCAATTCATTCCCTGGAGATGGAACTGACAGCACTTATACTCATGATTTGGGAAGAGGCCATTACTACTGATGCTGAGCTTATAGGTTGGGTTCTGCAGAAACAATAACAAAGTTTTGCTTCTTCATCATATTCAGATTTTACCCTTTTGTTATTTACAAGATGTTCTCTGAATCTCAAGAGGCTATTGCTTGAGCACTTACTGTCTGTAACCAGGCTTGGGGAGCAGGGGCAACCCCTCCTGTGTCGCTAGGCCCTCTTAGAATAGCAAATCTGAGGGTGCTTTTGAGAAAGGAAGGCATAAAAAGAGAGATAGAAAGCAAGAGGCATGTGCAAAAGCTGTATATTGGGCCCAAAAGTCAACTGCACAGGTGGGCCCCCAAGAAATAACTCTACTGGTAGACCTCGAGAATAAACTCCACTGGTGGGCCCCAGGAATCAACTCCACGGAGGGGAGGAGGGGGCCCCAAGAAGATTCCATGGTGGGGTTCGGGAAAAAGCCCACTGGTGTCCCCCTAAAAAATAACCCCCTTGCTGGGCCAAAAAATCAACTCCACTGGTGGGCCCCAAAATCACCCCCTGGGGGGCCCCGGGAATCAACCCCATTTGGGAACCCCCAAAGAATCGCCCCAAAATGGTTGGCCCCTAAAAATAACTCCCATTGCGGGGCCCCAAAAATCAGCCCCACGGGTTTGGGCCCCCAAAAAATCCCCCACGGTGGGATCAAATCAACCCCATTGTGGGACCTCAAGAATCAGCCCCATGGTGTGCCTAGAAATAACTCCATTGGGGGCCCCCAAGAACAGCTCCATGGGGGGGGCCCCAAACAGCCCACTGGGGGGCCTCAGGAATCAACCCACTTGGGGGACCTCAAGAACCCTTCACGGGTGGGCCCTCGGGAATAAACCCACTGGGGGGCCCCCAAGAATCACCCGCGGGGGCCCCTCAAGAACACCCCGCTGGTGGGTCCTCAAGAATCAGCTCCACTGGAGGCCCCAAGAATCAACTCCACGGAGTGGAGGGTGGAGCTCCAAGAATGATGTCCACTTGTGGGTCCCTGGAAACAAGTCCACTGGGGGCCCCTAGAAATAACTCCATTGCTGGGCCCAAAGAATCAACTCCGCTGGTGGGATCGGGATCAACCCACGGGGGCCCCCAGAATCAGCTCCCTTTTGGGGTCCCCCAAGAATCATCCACTGGTGAGCCCCCCCGGGGAATACTGCACGGTTGGCTGCAGACAACCTAGTCCAACACTGACTGAAAACCCCCCCTATTTTCCAAAAAAAAATTTTGGGCTTTAAAAAAAACATAAATACTGTGTGTGTGAAAAAGACAATGAAAATTTAAAAACAGCCCCGGGGAAAAACAGAAAAAAACACATTTAAAAAATTAAAAAGCGATTTTAAATTTTTAAAACCTTTCAAATAAAAAAAAACCCCCCCAAAAGAAGAATCCCTTTTGGCTTTTTGGATCTTTAAAAAGGGGTTTAAAAAAAGGAAAAAACACAAACCCCAAAACGGACCCTTTTAAAATAAAACCCCCGGTTTTAAAAGACACAAGGAATACGGGGGGTTTATGGCCCCCGTCCCGGAAAAGGGAAAATTTTAGCAAGAAGGGGACGAATTGGCCCAAAACCAAAAAAAAAAGGGGGTTTTGATCCCAATTCCCCCAAAATTTACCAAGATTGGGTTATTTTAAAAATTTTTTGGGAGAAAAAAAAGGCTTCGGGGGGGACTAAAAAAACTTTATAAATATATTAAAGGCCAATATAGAGACTTCCCAAGATTTATTTAAACCGGGGCGTATCTAGAAAAAGGGGGGAACCCCCTACGTCTTGAAAACGAAAGTTTCAAAACTAAACATAAAAAGGGGATTTTTTAAAACGTAAGAGCAGTGGGCCCTGGGGGAATTTCTTTTCCCGGGGGGACTTGCCTGGTGATTCAAAAACCGGAGTTCAAAAAGGGTTTGGATGCCAAATTTCTGGGGGCGAATAAAAATAACAAGTTTAAAGGGGTTTTTAGGATTAAAGGAAAGGGGTAATTGATCCCAGGGAAATTTTTCGATTGCCAGTTGAGTTCCGGGAAGGGGAATTTTCCCTAAAATGAGGACAATTGGCTTCTACCCCCCTTTGGGGTTTTTTTTATTTCCCTCGGATCAAAAACCCTTGGGCACAACAGGCTGAACTAGAGGGGAGACTTGTCTTTTTTTAGCCTTACAAACTATAAGGCTATGGAAAACTGGTAATTGGTTCCAAGGCCCCAAAATGCCCCAACTACTACAGAGTGAAGATGAAAAAAAAGGAAGTAGATACTAATCCGATAAACGCTCCTTCCCATTAAAATCAAAAGAGCTGCGGGAAGGGGAAACTTGATGATGTCAATTTGAGGTTTTGGAAAAATTAAAATCTTTTTTTTTTTAACACCTTATAAGGCTCACCCGATTTTGTTTTTTTAAACTATCTTTATTACATACATCCTAAGGGGTTAAGTCAATTTTTTCCCACATTTTTGCTGCAGGAAAGGGGGCTTTAGAAAATTTTTGGATGTACAGGAAGGTAAAAGGGAACTTGATACTCTAGCTATACTGCCTAGCAACAGCCTTGCAACGGGCCCGGCCAATCAGGTACCCGGCAAACCCGGGAAAGAGATATTAGACTGAAACTTCTAATAAAAAACAGATTGAGGCCCACCAACTGTGTCCGGTGTGCATTTTTCATGCTCTCAGCTGAGCCCAGTTTTACAATGAAAATCTGAACAGAACACCAATTTGGGAAAGTTTGGAAAAAAAAGAAAATTCACACCTAATTTATTACCATGAAAATTGTGCCAGGACTTTCAAACACCGGGAGCAGATCCGAGAGGGGTGCAACCCCCCTACCTCGACTGACAATCCTGGATGTCCCAAAACCTTTGGCGCCGATCACCTCCAAAAAACAAGCTCGCTGGGTTTTATAAATCCGTGTTTTTCCTTTTCCCCGCTTTAGTGGGAGTCTGTTGATAGTTTTGTCGACCCTTGAAAGCCCTGTCACGTCCGGGTGTGCCTCCGGGGTGTGTCTGGGTATTTTTTTGGCATGTGTACCATTTACTACACCTGTTTTGCGCCACCAATTGCGGTCTCTTTATTGGCTTAAAAACACTTGGTGACTGGGTACATTGCCTTTTTTTTCCTTTTCTGATTTTTTCCGTAGTAGACAAAACAAACGGGTAGGTTTACAAGGGGGGGAGGGGAGGTGATTTTACTTGAAAGAGAGATCCGTTTTTATAAAGGATGTTTGGGAAGTTCCTGTATTATTCAGAGCCACAGGGGAAGTTCAGCCGCTGTTTAAACCAGCTGAAGGCCTTGTACTGTTAGTACACAAAAAAATGAGACTACCTTCAAAGAAAACTTATGGTTGCTTGGGGGTTTTGCCCTCAGCAAAAACGGTTTGATATTAGGTATTTTATTTTTCGGCTTATGTTATAACTCTTGGTAAACTTTTAGACTGTGTTTGTTCCTACTTCCCTTTTTTTTGTCATGTAAAAAATTTTACAGGGGGTTGCATATCATGTAGCATTAGGGAATTTGAATAAAACAGCCCTTTAAAACAGTCGGGCTTTTTCCCCTAAAGCACGGGAATTAAGGGGGCCCCCCGTCACCCCTCATTTAATAAGGGTCTGAGACCCCTAAAAATTCGATGGGAAAACTTAGGTTTGGCAGAACTGCAAAAAAAAAGTTAAAGAAACTTTGTAAAAAATAAAGGAGGAAGATTTATTTCAAGTTCATTTGTGGGAGTTAGCACTGAAAGGTTTTCAGAGGTATTTTAGGGGCAGCGATTTCCCGTTGAGAGGATAAAAAATTACATTGAGGTGGAAAGGTTTAAAAAAAGATAAGAAGGGGTTTTTGACGGAAAACATGTTTTGTAAAATGAGAAGCTGCTGCCCCCCCAACTTAAACGATTTTTCCAAAATTTTTCCCCTGCCCCAATTGTCGGGCATCAGGGAAATTTCCCTTAACGCTGAGAATTGCATAAAATTTTGGGAGGGACGTCCAAAAAATCAAAACCCACCTTGGATTTTCTCCCCATCCTGCCTTCCCCCCGGGATTTTTTCCCCCCAGTCCGATGCCCGAACCCCCCATTAAATTCCGGTAGCCATTTTAAAGGGCATGAGCATCTAGATCCTGGGCTTTATATAAAAAAAAATGTTAAAAAGTAAAAAGGGGACAAAAACTTGGAGGGCCCCAAAAGGGAAAAAACTCATCCCGGCATATCTAAGAGCAGTACAGGGGCATGTAGTGCCGCAATGTACTGTATTGGGCGTTAAAGGAATTTTTAATTTATTGGGATGCAAACCCCAAATAAAAACCCGAAAAGCAGTACAGGAATGTATTTGGGAAAACCCGTACTGTAGAGAGGCGATTTTAGGGCCAAAAAAATTTCAGGGGACCTCATAAAACCCTATAAAAGCAGGACCGGGGGCATGGGGGTTTCCGCTCTATACTGTAGAGAGGGGGCCTTTAACCCCCAATCATGCATGCTCCCTTTAATAATCATGTAAGAGCAGTACAGGGGCATTTTTATTTCCGCCCTGTTCTGAAGAGAGGAGCTTAGACCACCAATCACTGCATGCACCTCACTAATAAAATGTAAGGCCCTATAGGCCCTTTTAGTACCAAAACTTTTTACTGGAAAAAGGGGGCTATAGACCGCCCATTTGGGATGCACCCACTTTAAAAAAGGGGGGAAACAGGGCCCCGGGCATTAGTACCGGCACGGGGCTAAAAAGAGGAGCTAAGCCCCCCAATCACTGCATGAACCCCACTTAAAACAAGTAAGAGCAGTATAGGACATCTAGTACTACACTGTACTGAAAAATGCCCCAAAACCCCGCCAATCAGGGAAAGCACCTCCCCTTAATAAATGTAAAAACATACGGGGCATGTATACCGCACGGTACGTAGAGAGGCGCAAATAGACCACCAATCCCCTTGCCTGCACCCCCACTAATACTTTAAGGCATACAGGATTTTTATTTACCCCCATTTGTCTGTAAGGGGCCCTATAGACCCCCCAATCATTTCCATAAACCAACAAAATACATGTAATAGCATTTAAAAGGACACCCTTTTACAACCGTACTTGAGGTGCCAATAACCCCCCCAATCACTGAAATGCACCCACTAATACATTTAAGAGCATAACAACATTAGTACCGGCCGGTGCTGAAAAAGGGGCCGATTACCAACCAATCACTGCATGCCCCTCACTAATACAAAAAAGGGGCCATATAAAAACATCTAGTCCCAAAACTGTACTGTAAGAGGCCTATAGACCCCAATACTACTTGCCCCTCACTAATACAGAAAGAGAATTCAATCATGATGTACCACACTGTACTGTGAAACCCGCTACAAAAATTTAAAATTTTTTTTATGACTCTTAAAAACTTTAAAAGAGCAACAGGACTTTGTAGAACTGCACGTACGGGAAAAGGGGCGCTTTAAACCACCCAATTCAGGCTAAAGAAAACAAAAATGAAGCAGCTTTTTTTCTGTGCCCCTTTTAGTGAAGCCCCAAATTTTTTTAAACTAAAAAACAATTTTTTTTTTAAATTTTTTTAAAATTTAAAACATATTTTTTTCAAAACCCTTTTTTTTTTTTTTTTAAATTTTTTTTTAATCCCATAAAGGGGTTTAAACTGTTTTAAACTTTTTTTTTTACGCTTTTTTATTGTTTTTAACATATGCAAAAAGGAAAACTTTTAAAATTTTCTGTTTCATTTTTTAAAAAAAGGGCCAAAAAACAAGCACCCCAAAACCAGCTCCCCTGTTTCACTGATTTGTTACCCGGGAAAGCCCGGGGGCTACCCCGGGTCCCACCTGACTTTTGCAGCCATTCCCGGGCTCTGTCGGGGTCCCCAAACCCCCAACACCCCCCAAGCGGGAAAGAAAGCCCTTTGTTTAAGCCACGTCACAACTGTGAAAATAAAAGGGTTTAAGTGCCAGTAAAGCGATGCCCTGAAACAACGGCAAAAGACTTTCGTTCAGAAAACGATCTGCACCCCCCCCGCCCTTCAGAATTTCCGGGGGTTGGGGTTTCGTCAAGGGGTTAAAACTTTCTGCAACAATGCCCCCCTTTAAACAGCTCCCTAGAAATAAAAGATTTAAAATGTCAGTCGCTGCTTTAAAACTCCCCACAGCCTAAAAGGGAAGTGGGGCCTGAAGCTGTATAACTGCCCCCACCTAACGGGAAGAAAAGCCTGAACTAAAAAAACATCCAAAACCTAAACAGAAGGGGGACCCTTTGAAGTTTGAAAAGAAAGTCCCCAACTAAAAAAGGAAGTGGAGCCTGAAAGCGAAAAAGTAGTCCACAACTGAAACAGGAATGGGACCAAGCTAAAAAAAACAGTCCAAAACCTAAACGGAATTTGGTTTGCCTTAAACCCGGGCTGTGAAGAGCAGGTTCTGTAATTAGCAAACACCGCTCTCAAGGTCCTGTGCACAAAATGGATGAATACTCCTTTGCTGTTCCATCGGATTAAAACTCCTTACAGTATTATATAAAACTTTTTAAATTTTTACTTTTTAAAAAATTTTTTAAACTGTTTTGCTGTGTAAACCCCGGGAAATAGCCTTGTCTTCCCCTTCCCCCTCACCTCAAACCCCTTACGTTCCCTTGATCACAATTTGGCCCCAAAAGAACTTTTTTTTCATCCCCCCATTTTTGGGGTCTTTGAACCAAAACTCTCACTGTATCTCTGCACAGTTTACACAGTACCCCCAAATCCTAACTAAAAATTAACATTTACCCAAGTACAGTGCTTTTGGGGGGGAATTTTACACTTATTTTCACACAATTTCTACAGTACTAACTTTTGAAAGGAAAATCCTAGATTTTCAAAGTAGTCTGGGACTTGTAGGGAAAAAGATGCGTAAAGAACTACTGACCCTCCCAAAAAGCAAGAAATTTTCACTGCAAAAAGGGGATCTTATGAAAGATGAAATCTATGAAATCTTTAACCCCCTAAATAACCCCTTTATTGCGCCACATAATGTATTATGGAGCCAAACAAATTATTTTGAGGTGAATTCTGTGGATCGGTATGATTCTACTGATATATATAGTTTTATATATTATAAATATATATATTTTTAAAATATAATAATATATATATAATATATAATATATAATATATATATATAATATATATAATAATTATATAATATATATATATTTTAATATATATATATATATAGTTATTTTTTTTTTGTTTTGTTTTACTACTTTTAATAAAAGTAATAATAACTTTAAAAAATTATTTGCATCTCCATTTTCTGAGACCAATAAGTTTTTACATTTTTTTTGGGAGAGCTGTGTCATGGCTCATTTTTTACAGGGCAAATTCTAGTTTTTATTGGTACCATTTTAGAGCATATGGGATTTTTTTGATCACTTTTTTTGATTTTTTTGGCCCAAAGACCACAATTCTGTTCTAGTTTTTTTTTTTTACGGTGTTACTGGTGCAAGATAAGTAACATAATCTTGTGCTAGATCAGACCTTAGCAGTAAATAATGTAAATTGTGTACAAGTGATCGCTTGAACACTTGTACACAATACTGCAGTACTGATGTACTGCAGCATATAGGGATTTCATTTGTCTCCTATTACACCCTGCCAGGTGTAATAGGAGTACAAACTTGGCAGCTACGGAGCCCTTCATATATATGAATATAATCTTATTACACTCTTTATATATTATTTATTTTCCATATACAGTGAAATGTACTACATATTTCTTTAACTACACCCTTAGGAAATGGATCAAATAGGTTCCAGTTCACTGTGATTGGGGACAGGAGTAACGAACTAGCCGAGGAGAATTGAGGAACTATCTCATCTGAATACGGGTATGAGTTCCTTATAATTTTTCAAAATTTCTCTTTTTCATAAGTACTGGACACATCGGAGATATTGATAGACAATAGATAGAGACAGAAAAGGAAGAAACTTTTTTACATATAAATATACAATTTATTCTATTACTAAAAATGTCCTGGGGTTGTAACTGGTTTTGGGGGACAAGCACTAGGAGGGCAAAATTAATCATATTATTAAAGGGGTTATCCGGGAGTTTAATGATTTCATAGAACACTATAAACAGCATTTATATGGAGAAATAAAGATTTTCCACACATTTTGTGTTTTTTTTTCCTTTTCCCTCCTTATTTTATCTATCTAGATTACTTTTTGCAGTGAAATTTCCGCTTGGTGGGGTCGTAGTTTCCCCCTCTTTCCTAAAAACCAGCTGATTGCAATCTGGGGATTCCCTACACCGCCTCCTAATCCTGCTACACTGTTCAGATTCCTGTAAAACCCTTACTCATCATTTCTCAACAGGTACCCTCATGTCCCTGCATCTCTGCTCCAGTTTAAATGCCGGTTGCCCAAAACAGGGGTGGTGTAACAGTGCACCATTTGTAACAAAGTAAAAAAAAATCCTTATCCTATGATATATAGTAAATATATCATAGGATAAGGAATGTTTTTTTTACTTTGTTACAAACTGGTGCACTGTACTACACACACAGTTTTTATAGTAGTGGTGCCAGGGTAAAGCATTATGAGATATTGCTCTGACATCACTGGGTGCAAGAATGATGCCACATCCCCTACAGGAGGCACACAGCTTTCACATGATCTAGAACCGATTGCTGTGGGGGATGTGACGTTATCCACCTTTCTTGGATGATAGTTAGGCTATCCAGTGTACAGGAAAGCTGGGTGATGCCACCTTCCCCACATCAATGAGAGTTACAATCATGGGATAGCTGTGTACTTGCTGTAGGGGATGTACAGCACATACATAGAAATATATCAACCAAATTATATATTTGTACATGTACAAGCAGGCTGTGTGTAGCATAGTGCACCAGTTTGTAACAAAGTAAAAAAAACATTCCTTATCCTAAGATATATATTACATATATCTATTACATATGATATATATATATTTTTTACTTTGTTACAAACTGGTGCACTGTACTACACACAGCCTGCTTGTACATGTACAAATATATAATTTGGTTTATATATTTCAATGTATGTGCTGTACATCCCCTTCAGCAAGTACACAGCTATCCCATGATTGTAATTCTCATTGATGTGGGGAAGGTGGCATCACCCAGCTTTCCTGTAAACTGGATAGCCTAACTAGCATCCAAGAACGTGATGTCACATCCCAAACAGAAATCAGTTTTTGATCATGGGAAAGCTGTGTGCCTGCTGTAGGGGATGTGGCATCTTTCTTGCACCCAGTGATGTCAGAGCAATATCTCATAATGCTTTACCCTGGCACCACTACTATTTAAAGAGCAGTAGGCAGACTTTTTGCTTACTGCTGCTGGATAATCTCAGAGGTCCTAATGCACGTTCAGCCATTCAAACAATGCAAGTCTTTTGACCAGGTGAACAGGTTTTTTCAGCAAAGTGAACAGAAAGACATCTTCTCCTATCAGAAGAGGTGAAAACAGTGCACAATGATGAAGGCACCTAGACTCTAGCAGCTAGCAGTGATGAGTCATGATGTACACATAGTTATCACTGCAAGTGTGTATGCTTCCATATGTATAACACCCTTCCCTCCAGCTCTGTACTGATTACATTCCTGTCAGCACCTCTGTTTACATAGCGACTGATGAGTCAGTGTATGCTGCATTGTGCTGACATAAGTGTGTAATCGCCCCAGTCATCATTTTCATGACAGCTATACAAAACTCTCCAGCTCTGAACTGCTGTCCTCTGCTCCCATCACTAAACAAACAGCTCCTCTTCCCCTGTAATTACTCTAATGTAATTACTTGTATCTACTTGCAAACTACAGGCTGAGTGTTTCTGAACTGAGCCTGGCTTCAAAGCACACTCACTGAATGATGACAAAATGTCCATTGAGGCCATGTGGTAAATGGACGTCACATGATTTGTAGGAAGAAGGGGATTAAAGGGCTCTCTGTCTGGTTTTGCAAAGCAGAACAGGTAAATAATTTTTAATGAGTAGTGTTGAGCGATTATTATCGACAAAGTTGAAATCGGCACAGTTTTTATGGTGATCGGATTTTTAGAATCATGCGAAAATTTAGTTAAAAAACTGTGCATCATCAAATTTAAAATCGCGCCATTTTCGGGGCTTCCTGTCATTTTGGCTCAGCAAATCACTTACAGAATAGAGCAGGTGAGATGTGTTGCACGTCATGACGGGATGTGTAAAGGTTGCGATTGGCTGGAAAAATCACATGACCTCGTTTTACATAGAACAGCCCTTTCCCGTTTCAGCCTCAGTGTCCGGGTCAGCGCTCATAGCAGTAGGACGTGCCTCTGCCGTGTCCAAACAGCTCACCCAATTATTCTATTCTTCACAAGAAAGCTCTACTGTTAGCTGTGATTCCTTACTACTTATTAGATTAAGATTGGAAGATTTTAATGAGTTAGGTAGAGAATTTTAAAGGAGCATCTACCGCTGTAAAGTCACGGGGGGCGAGCGGGGAGGGGAGGCCCGCGGGGGCGGGGGGGCCCGCGGGCGAACACAGACAAGCTCTATAAAGAATACTGGATTAAGTTCACCAAGACTTATTGTAGACATTGCAATGCAATATCTTTATTATTAACAGTTTTCTATTGAAAAAATTTCCTGGAAATTGGGCAGCCCTGAACTTATATTGGGGTACACATCTTTTCTAGTAACTGCAGGTCTCTTTGTCACGTGCAAAACTCCACTTGTATTATCAGTATACATTTCAGATAGGTGTTCATTTTCAATTTTGCCCATTCCACCTTTGTTGATATATCCACCTTGCAGTTAAATTAGAATCCAGCAATTTTATAGTCACCACAGGTGAATTGAAAGGTGCCAAAAATACCTTGTATTATACGAATACATAACAGATACGTGTTTTTTTTACTTTGGCGCACTACAGCTTTGTTCATTGAGGCAGCTTGCACTTAAATTTGAAAACAGCAATTTTATAGTCACCACAGGTGAATTGAAAGGTGCCAAAAATACCTTGTATTATACGAATACTGTAACGGGTATGGTGGATTCGCTGGACCACTGCTAGCGTTGGTAAGAGCCACGTCAAGGAACGGAGTCTAAGTAGCCCCCGGTTTTCACCAGAGCCCGCCGCAAAGCGGGATGGACTTGCTGCGGCGTGAGGCTACCAGGTCGTTACCCCTGACGTGACTTGCTAGCGATGGCGGCCGGGGTATTGCGTGGTACAGAGTCGTAATCCGGAGGCGTAGTCGGGGACAGGCAGAAGGTCAGGGCAGGTGGCAGAGGTTCGTGTCAGAGACAGGCAGAACGGTCATGGCGGGCAGCAAACAGGCAAGGTCAGGAACGTACGCAAACGGACTGGTACACCGGGCGATCAAACAGACTCAAATACACTCAGACTAACTGGACGCACACCAGCGAACTGGCAAGGTGTGTTGTGGGTGTGGTACCTTAAATAGACCAGCGCCCAGCAATAGCCAATTACTGGGGCGCTGGCCCTTTAAATCCTGACCAGCCGTCGCGCACGCGCCTAGGGACACGGGCACGCGCGCGGCGGCCGGAACAGACAGGGGCAGCGTACACCGGAGCGTGGCTGGTAAGTACCGGCGCCCGGGCAGCAGGGAGATGGGCGCGGGCAGCCGCGGCACCCGCGCCGAGAGCCCGGCCAGCAGGGAGAAGCCCTGCCGGCAGAGGGGGGACCGCGGGGCGCAGCGGTGCCCGCGGCCCCCATGACAAATACATAACAGATACGTGTTTTTTTACTTTGGCGCACTACAGCTTTGTTCATTGAGGCAGCTTGCACTTAAAATTTGAAAACAGCAATTGTGTAGTCACCACAGGTGAATTGATAGGTGCCAAAAATATCTTGTATTATCCGAATACATTACAGATACGTGTTTTTTGACTTTTGCGCACCCAGCTTTGTTCATTGACGCAGCATCCACGTAAATCTTAAAACAGCAATTCTATAGTCACCACAGGTGAATTGAAAGGTGCAAAAAATACGAATACATAACAGATACGTGTTTTTTGCACTTTTGTCCAGTCCAGATTTGTTGATAGAGACAACTTGCAGTTAAATTTGAATCCAGCAATTTTGTTTTGATTAGAGGGATTTGAGAATAGCTGTGATTTGCCGTCCTTTAAAAAGAGACTTTCCAAAACTATTCCATATCTTCTCAAATTTTTTATATTTATGAACATGGAGCGAAATTCAGGTGGTAAGCGAGCAAAGAGGGGGATAGGACATGGAGGTAGAGGTTACGAGAGAAGGTGCTCCTTCCAGTGCTGAGACAACACGCATGCCAGCGGATCGTCAGTTGCAGGACCGTCAGGCCTGTCATCGCTGGGTCAGGGCCCTGTGAATCTAAGTAACGAACATCGTCGCCAATCTGTCCTTCAGTGGTTAATGCAACCTGCATCTAGCAGTCTTACCTCCTCGTCCTCCCAGTCACGGCCACAATGTCGTCATCATCATCATCAGCGTCTGTCCAACATGAAGCAGCCCAAATGTCAACTCGTGTACCCACCACTGTGGATAATCCATTGTCTGAGACATCTTTGATGACAAAATGGCGGTTGGGGTCAGAAGGCATGTTAAAAGATCAAGAGGCAAAGAGGATGATTTTTCTCTGCTCTGACGCCCAGTTACTGATGCCATCAGAGGAGGAGAAGGAAGCCGTCCCGCTGGAATTCCACCCTCCACATGCTCCAGCGATTGTGGGAGCAGCGCAATGCCATTACGCAGTACGAAGGTGACACATGGCCTGACAAGCAGCGGTACGGACCTCGGGTGTTGAACCACCGAGATGGAGGCAGGTGAAAGAGCTCTGCACCATCCTTGCCAGTTTTGAAGAAGCCACCAAAATGGTCAGTGCGGATGATGCCCTTGTCAGCATGACCATTGTGGTGATCTTAGTTATGGAACGATCGTTGGACACTCTGAAACATCAGGTCCTGCCAGCGATGGAGGAGGAGACGGACACAGATGCAGACACGGAGCCTTTCTCTCCGTCGAATACACAAGGCCCGACAGTTTCTCAATTTTATCGGTCTTCATTAGGCAGTGGTTCGGGGTCCAGAGCTAGTGCAAGGTGGCGCATCAGCTCTCAGGGTGCATCATCTCAGGCAAGTCAGGGCTGTGTTGAAGCTGTGCCGGAGACAGCGGAGGAGGAGGAGGTATTCCTAGACACCGATGTTACCGACGTCCCTGCCTTGGAAAGAGCTTGGCGCGAATTTGAGGCGAGGAGGAAGAAGAGAGGAAGATGAGTTTGCTAGTGCCCCCTCGACCCAGAGGCTTGGGAAATCGAGGCTCCATCTCTCACATGAGTGTTTTGGTTCTCCATTTCCCCCCAACAGATCCCGCTTTAAGGCCATCAAAATGAACAAAGTTCTGGGTCCCCACCCCCTGGACCCCGACAAACAAAACCAGCACTTTCCTTCCACTCACCCAAATAAAATTTAAAATGCAGGAAAGGGAGACCTTCTGTTGATCAACTGGAGACATTTTTGCTCGGGTTTTCACTTCTTAAAATTCACGGTGGAACAACCCACGACATGACAGCGTAATGCCAAGTA
This sequence comes from Phyllomedusa bahiana, assembly GCA_025379985.1. Lineage (NCBI taxonomy): Eukaryota > Metazoa > Chordata > Amphibia > Anura > Hylidae > Phyllomedusa > Phyllomedusa bahiana. Next base: position 88,086 of record JAODAL010009216.1, read on the forward strand.
CGTAGGGGCGCACAGGAAGGGGGCAAACCAAAGGGGACCTCGGGAAATCTTTATTTACCACCTCACCAACGCAGCAATCAGGCCACACATCCAACACACAGAGACAGCTTAAGATCGGGTGCAGACTATCTCGTCTAACCCCGATGTTTTTTAGTGTTCCGGACCCAATAACCCGGGGTATCCAAAATGGAGAATGCCTGAGCTGGCTCATCACCCATGGAGGTGTTGTCCTCCCAGCAGCCGCGTAATTGAGCGACCTTCAGCCAGCGGGAAAGGATCATTACAGACAAACCACCCCTTTTCCCCAAAAGGGACTTTTGACTTTCATAAAATAAATCACATGGATCTCTGATGATGTTGGGGCCCCAATTGCCGAGTCACCGATTGTTCCCGGTCTACTTCACTTCCTTTTAAAACAGAAATGGCCTTTAAAAAAAGTCTTTTAAAATGAAATTTCTTATGCAATTTTATTCTTTTTTCCCAACATTCATTTTGCTGGTTTTGCTGTGCGGAGACTAAAAAAGAAGAAAGGGTTTTCATGAAAAACCCCGTTTCCCATTACCCTTTATCTTTAGAATTTTTCGCATTGTCAATGGTTTTGAGTCGTTGGGGGAAAAAACACAATAATCATGGCCTTTTGGACAGAAATGGGGTTTCTAAGGGGCATTTTCCCTCACAATTTTTAATAGGGCTGAAAAAGTCATTTTTAAAATTTTTTGGGTCATTTTTTGCTTTTAATACGCAAAAATCATGGTTCTTTGGAACAAAAATGGCTTCAAGGGGCATTTCTCCCTCCAATTTTTTTTAACAGGGGCTAGAAGTAAATTTTATAATTTTTTGGGCATGCTGCTTTGAATGCAGAAATATAAGCCCCTTTTATAAAAAAAAGTTTTTTTCCTAAAAAAAATTTGTTCTTCAAAATTTTTCCAAAGGGGCTCATGGGCATGTTTTTGAATTTTTGGGGCTTTTTCTGGAATGCACATACACGCCCTATTATAAAAAAAATTTGTTTCTAACGACATTTTTCCCCACAAATTTCAAGAGGGCTTAAGGGGATTGTGTCAGAAACAGGAATAGGGAGGACATGTTAATGGGCACAATTCAAAAAGACTGTTTTTGCAAAATCTTTTAAAAAGCTATAAAACCCCTTTTTGAGACAAAACCCCTTTAATACAATTAAAAAAGAGAAAAAAAGAATGGTGGATTTTCCCTCCTATTTTAAAAATTGTTTTTTTAGAATTAAAACACTAAAAACTTTCAGTACAAAAAGCGTAAAAAAATTCCCCTGAATTGTACAAGGGAGGTACAGGAAAACTTGACCCAAAGTAGGTTATTCAGGGACAGGGGTAGGACAGGAAGAGAAAAAAGTACAAGACCATTTCCTCCACACTTGATAAAATGAAAAAGAATGCCAAAAATAAAGGGCACCTGGGTTAACAGAGCGTTAACCCCCCAGTATTTCCAAGGACCATTTGGGCCGCACGATACGGAGGGCAAGCGCTACCCAGGGATTTGACTGTTGTACTGAGGAAGGTAAGTTCTTACCCACATTCCCTTCCACATCTGCTTCAGCCCCCCAGTTTTCGTTGCTCTCATCAGGGCATTTTTAAACCCGGTGTAATAAACGGGCGCCGCCTGGGGGTCTCACTGCACCCACTGTAACTTGGCCCCGGGAGCTAACCGGTGTTTTAAAAGATACAGACGTAGCCTGGGCTCTCACCACACCCACTGTAACTCCCCCTGGGGCCTTCGTGTTTTCCCGGGCAGTATAGTCAATGTCCCGGAACTAAAATGGGGGTTGAAAATTTTCCGGGACTTTTTAAAACTGGGGGTCATGCGTTTGGGTCATGCTGTGTTCCGGGCAGGGTTATTCAATGTCCGTTCAAGTAAAATGTGGTTTTAAACAACTGCCTTTTGGGATTTTTTAAAATTTTGGGGGGATGCAGGGTTTTTGGGTCGGCTGTGGGACAAACAGGATATGAAGGGCTGTGACTTTTTTTCTGTACTTTTTTAACCTAAGTGGTTTTGCCAAGATGAGCACGTACCTTTGACTGTTTTGGATTTTTAAATTCCAGCTTCCCACCCTGTTTGGTGTAAGAATGAAGGGTTGTTGCTCCCCCCCCATAGTTTAAAAAGGGCATCATCATATCTAAAATGACCTCGAATATTTTCATGACGTCATTCGATGGCCAACGTAATCGCTCATCACTATTAATGAGTATCAATTACATAGTTTAATATATTTAAGTTGCTCTATAACAAATATAATTTAACTACAGTATCTGTTCATCTGCAAATTCCGCACCGTGTTTGCATTATCGATCATTTGGTTAAAGAAACACATTTGTGAGTTTAGTTGTTCTGGTTTTTTGGGTTTTCTCAAAACATACCGAAGGTTTGGAGTTTTCCCCGTTAACAAATGGTGGAAATCATTATTTCAACAAATTCCATACCGAAACTTTATTTTCTGCGGTCAAGTATAGAAACATCCTGGGGGGCATATCTTGTATTGGAGACAAAATATGCACCATAAAAAAGGATGAAAAGATATACGATGCCCTAGGAAGACTTAAAAACCCCATTTCAGCCTCCTTAAAGGGGTTTTCTCAGCACGCTTAATCCCTGATTCACAGACAGTTTTGCACTCAATCTGTCTCCTCAGGCTGTGGGTGGGTCTAGAACAGTGATTAGCATATATTAACTACAAGTTATTCTGACAGAGCAGGAGATTATCTCTAACGCAATTATAGATAATCCTGTCCTGTCAGACTAATCTCATCAGCTTCTATGAGGAGGTTAGTTCCAGACTGGATCGGGGTGAGGCACTGGATGTCATATATCTAGATTTTTCTAAAGCATTTGATACGGTGCCACATAAAAGGTTGGTAAATAAAATGAGAATGCTTGGACTGGGGGAAAATGTGTGCAAGTGGGTAAGCAACTGGCTCACTGATAGAAAACAAAGGGTAGTAATTAACGGTACATACTCAGACTGGATCACTGTTACTAGTGGGGTACCACAAGGGTCAGTATTGGGCCCTATCCTCTTTAATATTTTCATAAATGATCTTACACAGGGATTGCACAGTAGAATATCGATCTTTGCAGACGATACTAAGCTCTGTAAAGTAATCAACACAATAGAGGATAATGTGTTATTACAAAGGGATCTGGATAAGTTGGAGGCCTGGGCAGGGAAATGGCAGATGAGTTTAACACAGATAAAGGCAAGGTTATGCACATGGGGAGGAAAAATCCATTACATGATTACATGTTAAATGGAAAAAGGCTGGGTAAAAGTGACATGGAGAAGGACTTGGGAATCCTGGTGGACAGTAAACTTAATTGTAGCAGCCAGTGTCAGACAGCAGCAGCCAAAGCAAATAGGATCATGGGGTGCATTAAAAGGGGCATAGATGCACATGATGAGAACATTATTCTCCCATTATACAAGTCACTGGTTAGACCACACATGGAATATTGTGTACAGTTTTGGGCACCAGTGCACAAGAAAGACATTGTAGAGCTTGAACAGGTACAAAGGCGGGCAACAAAAAATAATAAAAGGACTGGGTGGACTACAATACCCAGAAAGATTAGCAAGATTAGGGTTATTTAGTTTAGAGAAAAGACGGCTTTGGGGGACATAATAAATATGTTTAAATACATCAAAGGTCAATATAGAGATCTCTCCCAAGATTTATTTATACCCAGGGCTGTATCTAGAACAAGGGGGCATCCTTTCGTCTTGAAAACGAAAGTTTCTACATAACATTAGAAAGGATTCTTTACTGTAAGAGCAGTTTAGACCCATGGAATTCTTGCCAAGGGACTTGTCATGGTGGGAAATTTAATAACAAAAATGGTTTGGATGCATTTGGAGCGTAATAATTAGAGATGGGCGAATCGATTCTAACGAAGTGGAATTCGTTTAGAATTTTAGGGAAAAAAACTTGGGTTTCGGAACGAAGTCAAAATTTTTGGGGTACTTGGGTGAAGGGAAGTGTTTTTTTTTCTTTGATAAAATGGCTGTGGCCCCATGGGGGTTACAGGGGGCAAAGCCCCTTTTGGGGGAAAAAGGGGCATAGCCTGCATATTTTGGCGGGAGAGGGAAGCCTTTAGAGCCCGGGGGGGGAAATTCTGTGGGGGTCCCCGCCTATATAAGACCGAGCCCCCCGCTGGGAGCTCACACTCCTTTTCCCTGTACGGGAAGGGGGAAGGTGCGGCTGCGGGTGAAAAGCGCTTTCTAAAAGAATTTTTTTTTAAAACACAGCGATTTTTGGGGGGTTGTCTCAGTTTGTCTCAGGGGAAATTTTTCTGAATGTTCTTTTTCCCATTTTTTTGGGGTATTGGATCTGAAATCCGTGTGCGTCCAGCAGCTGCATATACATTCAATACCAAGTGGGATCTAACCATTCCCCTTTTGTTTCTTTTTAAAAAAACCCGGTTTTTTTAAAATTCCCTTTTTCACTTTTTTTTTGGGGCTGCTAAATTTATTGGCAATTTCATCCGGGGGTTTAATTAAGCTTTTTGTTTTGCTGGTGTGCTGACAAAAAAAAAACCGTTTTTTTAAAACCCCAAATATATATTTTTTTTTTGGTACCCCTAATTCACAAGAAAAGGGTTAATTAAAAATTTTTATTTTTGGGTTGTGTGGCTTGGGAAAAATAGAAAGAAACCCACGCTAAAAAACAACTAGTTTGTGGTGGTTTCAATTTTCTTTTGGCAATTTACATCCGGGGAAAAATTAAGCGTTGTTTTGCTGGTTTTTGGCGGGGACAAAAATAAACCGTCTTTTTCAACCCAAATATTTTTTTTTTTTTGGTACCTAATTCACAAGCAAAGGGTTAAATTTTAAAATTTTTATCTTTTGTTTTGGCGTAGAAAATACCCCCATTGAAATACTCACAACCTACTATTTTGGGGGGCTAAATTTCTATTGCGAAATTTACACCCGGGTTTTAAATTAAGCGTTTTTTTTGTGGTTTTCCCTGACAAAAAAAAAACCCGTTTTTTTAAACGCCAAATATATATTTTTTTTTTTGGTGGGCCAAATTTCCCCAAAAGCAAAGGTTAATTACAATTTTATCTCTTGTTGTTTTTGGTAGAAAATACGCCATTGTAATACCCCTTAAAAAAGTACTAGTTTTGGGTGGCTCAATTCTATTCCCAAAATTTTACATCCGGGGAATTAAGCGTTTTTTTGGGGCTGGTTTTCTGACAAAAAAAAACCGTTTTTTTAAACGCCAAATATTTTTTTTTTTTTGGTACCCTTAATTCCCCCAAGAAAAGGGGTTTAATTTACAATTTTATCTCTTTTTGTGGGGCCCGTGGGAAAATACGCCTTTGGGAAATTTCCCCTAAAAAGCTATATTTTGTGGTGCTCCTTTCTATTCGAAATTTTACATCCGGGGGTTTTTTTAAGCGTTTTTTTTGCTGGTGGGTGACAAAAAAAAAAACCGTTTTTTTTCAACGCCAAATATATATTTTTTTTTTTGGGAGCCAATTCACAACCCAAATTTTTAAATTTTCAATTTTATCTTTGTTGTGGGGCTTTAGAAAAAATTTCCGCCATTGTAATACGCAAAAAAAGGGCTACTAGTTTGTGGTGGCTAAATTCTTTGCGCAATTTACATCCGGGGTTTAAATTTAAAAGCGTTTTTTTTGCTGGGTGTGCCCAAAAATTTAAACCGTTTTTTTCAACGCCAAATAATATTTTTTTTTTTGGTACCCAAAAACAAAAAGAAAAGGGTTTAATTACAATTTTACTTTTGTTGTGTGGGAAAAAAATTACGCCATTGTAAATACGTCCCAAAGCTACTAGTTTGTGGTGACTAAATTCATTGCGAAATTTTACATCCGGGGGTTTAATTAAACGTTTTTTTGGGCGGGTGGCTGACAAAAAAAAAACCTTTCTTTTTCAACGCCAAATATAAAATATTTTTTTTTGGTAGCCAAATTTTCACAAGAAAAGGTTTTAAAATTAAAAATTTTTTATCTCTTGTTGTTTTTGGGTAAAAAAAATACGCTTTGTAATACGTTTCCCAAAGCTTTAGTTTTGGTGGCTCAATTCTATTGCGCAATTTACATCCAGGGGTTAATTAAGCGTTGTTTTGCTCTGTGCTACAAAAATAAACCTTTCTTTTTTCAACCCCGAATTTTTTTTTCCTTTTTTTCTTGTAGCTTTAATTCACAACCCGGGGTTTAAATTTAAAGCCTGTTTGTGTTTTTTACATTTAGTAAAAACCCAGTGCTTGTAAACGACACAAAAAAAGAAAATTTTTTTGGCCATTTGGGGAGCGCAATTTATTTTCCAAAGGGGTTTAAACCCAAGCTTTTTCTGGGTTAAATTTGGATTTCAAAAACGGGTGTATATTTATCATATACAGTTAGTTTCATAAAAACATTTATTTTAAAATTTTAAACAAACAGTATGTCAGACAGAGAGGTGGCAGGTCTGCAACTGCGAGTGGCAGTGGCAAAAACATTTCTAAAAAGGGGCCCCAGGTCGCGCACAGCGGGGGGGACGTCGCAGCAGGGGTACTGGGTGGGGCCCCACAACTGCCGCTGTCATTTTTTTGGGGGCGGCCGTGTGTTGTTAAAGAAAACCCAAGGGTTTTGTTTGGTTGACTGCACCCTTTTCCCCCCCAGAGGGACATCTGACAACCCCAGCCAAATGGGGGGGGGGAAACCCCCGACACAACACTTAGTTGGAAAAAAAATGGCCCGGGAGCGGGTCAGCGGCCCCCCCACCTGTCCCCCGCCCGCCTGGGGGGTTCCCCTCCAGTTCCTCAGCCAGGGATCTACTATGTGGTCTTGGGCTCAGCCCCCACTATATAGCGGGATGAACAATTTGAGGGGGGCATTTCAGCAGCAATTTGGGCCCGGGAAGAAAGGGGGCCCCAATACCCCCAAAGGCTTCTTGCAGTAGCGGCAAGTATAGGGGGGGGAGAGGGCCCAGGGGAGGCCCAATGTGGTGAGGGGTTTCAGCCTCGGTTTACAAGACCGGTGATGGGGAAACAGTAGGGGACGATAAAACACAAATAGATGATGATGAAGCCGACCGCATTTTGGGGCCGGGTGAAGCAAGGGCTTCATTGCGGGAGAAAGGGCGTCAGCTTGCGCGTCAGGCAGGGGGGCCCCAAAGCAATTTGGGTTGTTTTTTGCCGTGAGCCCAGCAGGGGTGCAGCAGTGTGGGTGGGAGCCAAGCGGCCCGGGGGGTAGAAAACCCGCTTGGGCAGGTCCAAGACAGTAGCGGCACGGGCCCCCTAGCGAGGCAGCGGCGGCAGTAGTAAACTAAAGTGCGGGGGTTGGGGGTTTAAAAATCGTACTCGCTTGTGGCAGTTCTTTGCTAAGACACGGAGGACCCGAATTTTGGGTATAGTAAAATCTGGGGCAGAAAGTGAAGCGGGGGCCGGGGAGCTAACGTTGGCAAAAAAGGGCCCTCGTCAAACATCAGCGTCACCACCCGGTGGCCGGGGAGAAACGTGGCTCGATGTGGTGGTCCATCCTCCCGGGCAGCACCCAGCAGCAGGGGGCCGGGGCACGAAAGCCATTTCAGCCATCAAGGCCCCACCCCCACTGCAAAAGGGCCCGCTGTTTCTTTTTGCCCCCTCTCCCGGCCCCAGATGCCCCCGCTCCTCGCTATCTGGCCCCAGCAGTCGTTCAAGGGGGATTGTAAAGAGAAAAACAGTATGTTTAAACCCCATCCTAAGGGTTGCAGCAGCAAACCTGCCCCCTGTCCAAGTTTTTTGGTTTCGCAGTCCCCCCCCTTTCCCCAAAATGGGGCTCTGCACCATTCAAGAACTAATGGCTTGTGCCGAGCGAGTGGAGATTTTTCCAAGCCGAAATTTTTCTTTTCCAAAAAGGCGTACCCATTTCCAAAAATATGTAGAACAGAAAGTGGGTTCCTTGAGCTTATGGGTTTTTTCCCAAAGGGTTTAAACGGCAGGGGCGGACGTCTGGGCTGTAATTCGGTCAGGGCCATACTTGCCCTTTTTAGGGCCCCCACTGGTTGAAATGTGTTTCCTGCCCAGGCACACCAACAACTTGGCGGGAAAGACGCCGCTTTCTCCTCCACGTTGTAAAAACTTTTGCTCCTGCCCCAATTTTCCGCCTCCTTCCCCCAAACCACCACCCCCATCTCAGCCTCCACAATTTTTAAAACTGCCCCATCATCCCACATGTGTAGGGCACAGCGGTGTCACGCAGTTCTCACCTAGCTTGCCTCGGCGAACGAAGTCAACAGGGGGAACTGCCCCGGGCGTCATGAAACAAAAAATCGATGTTTGGTTTTTCCTCGCGCCAACTGAAATCGGAACCATGGGGAAACGGACAATGGGAGGAACAGGGTGTCCGGCTGCACCGAGGGGGGATGGTCCATCCCGCCCTGCATGGCCCCCTGTTAAATCTGGTTTTAAAAAGGGTTTCCCTAAAGTCTTCCACCAAACTTAAAGAACTTTTTTGAAAAGGGCCAGGAAACGTGCATGCACTTTATCCATTCGTAAAAAAGCCGGGAACACCCCCTCGAGTTGCGGGGGCAGAAGGGCCCCCCCCAAAACACGTCTGATATGCTTTGTTTCCCCCCGCTGGAATTCCAGCCTGCACATTTTTGGACCAAAGGGATAAAACAGAGAAAGGCCATTAACGTTTTTTAATGATCCAGGCAGACAAAAGTACCCCCTGTGTAACTTTAAAGCCCAGCCAGTGGCAGCCCCATGGGGACCCTGCCGTTTGTTGAGGCCCGAGGGGGCCAAACGTTTTTTTGTCGCCGCCAGGACTACGGGTTTGAATAACGTCATTCCACTGCTTCATGTCCGGAACAATGTTTTAAAAAATCTGTCGGGGCCCGGGGACTGGGGGTTTGTGGCGACTACTTTCTCGGGGGCCCATGACCCCGGGGGGGAAATGAAATGGGGGAGGAGGGAGGAGGAGGACTTTGGGAGAAAAAAGCTTTTGTCGGTGAAATGAGGGGAAATTTTTACCCAGGTTTACAAGAGAAAAGGGAGCAGGGGCGGGCTGGGGAAAGGTGGATGGAAAAGAAAAGGGACGAGGCAGATGCCCCCCAAGCACCGTGGCTTATACAGGGGAAAAGGGAAAGGCGGGGACCCCCTGGGAGTCACTGGCAATTTTCCCGCAGCTGTTTTTTTGCCTGGTTTGGGGCCACCCAATATTCGGGCATCCGGCGGGAGGGATGACTTCGGCTCTCCACCCAAATTGGCCCCTCCCCTACCGGCCCAAAAAAGGGGCCCCCCTTTTTTCCCAGCTATTGAGAGGGAAGACAAACTAAAAAAATTAGGGAAATCCTCCGTAATCAGTTGGCCCTGCCTTTTGTGCGGCATCGCCCCCCCTCTGCGGGGTTCTGCCCGGGGGGGTTCCCTCAGCCTCACGAACTCCCTCCCGCGGCTGCTGGGGGAAGGGGGGGGGGTAGGAGCATTCCACCCCCCATCAGTAGTAACCGAAGTCTGGAGCCCACTGATGACCCGTTTCCTTCCCCCGCCTAGTGAGGGGGGCATCCCCAGCAGCAGCGGGGACCGGGAGCAGACCCAAACCAACGGGTTTGGTGGCCTACTTGGACAGCACTCTCCCAAAACCATTTAGAAAAACCGGGCTGGACAAAGGCACCCAAAACCCCGGATGGGGGCCCGCAACTTCCCAAAGTTTGCAGGGGGAAAGCTGCCCTGCCCGGCCAGATTGTGGCATCAAAAGCGGGTTTTTTCAGTGCGGCGGGGGCCTTTCTTCCCCCCAAGGAAAAACCCGCTTGTCCACGGGAAATGTTGAACATTTGACCTTTGTAAAGATGAATCAGGCTTGGATGGGCCAGGTTTTTCCACACACCAATGCCTTAGGCGTCGTCTGGGTTCAAACTACCTTCCTCGCCCTATTCTGATGCCCCCACCCCGCTGATGCCAAACATCTGCTATAGTTTCTCCCCTCGCCTACCCCCGTCTTTACCAGGGACTGGAAAAAGGGCCCCCCCCAAAACCCCAACACTCTGTCATTTTGCCACCTATGTGCTCATGTGCTGCTTTCTGTTGCTGGGTTTCCCTGACATCCACAAATGTGTCATTGTGCCACTTGCGGGCCCGGTACTGTTTTTTCCCCCTCCCGAAAGGTCCCAAAAATTTTCCACTCCGGGCCTCATGCTGTTTTTTCCTGTCATCACCTCCACTCTCTGTCATTGTGCCCCCTGCCGACCCCATTTCTGGGTTTCCGCCGTGGGGCCCCGTCTCATTTATTTTTGCCCCCTGTGGCCCCAAAACTATTTTGCCACCTTTCAGAATGTCAAATTTTGGCCCCTCTCTGACCCCATGCTGCGCTTGACTCCTTTCGTGCCCTCCACACTGTGTCCCTTGTTTCCACTGTCTGCCTCTTTCTGCTGCCCTGGCTGCTGCGTGCCCCCTAAAACTGTGGGGCCCATCCCCTTTTTTGCCCCCTTCCCCGAAAATTTGGGCATTTTGCCCTGTCTGACCTCATGCTGCTGATGTGGTGTGCCGTGCCCCCCACTTTATTTATTTTTGGGAAATCGCGGCCGGTATGTTTTGCCCCCCTCCAAATGTCTTGTGCCACTCTCTGACCTCTGCTGTTTCTCCCGTCATCACCCCCACTCTCTTTCATTGTGCCACGCCTGACCCCAAAGCTGCTGCCCCCGTGACCTCCCTCCAGTATTGGCCGGGTCTGGGGGCCTAATTTCTATTTTTGGGCCCCCTGGCAGAATGTCAAATTTTGCCACCTCTGACCTAAGCTGCTGCTGTGGGCTCCTTCCCTGCCCCCCACCCCTGTTTATTGTGCCCCTTCTGACCTCAGCTGCTGCCCTGGCTGTGCCCTGCCCTCCACCCCTGTGGTACTCCGGGTTTTTTCCCCCTTCAGAATTTTTCATTGTGGGCCCCCTGTCCCGACCCATGTGCCCGATGTGGTGCGCCTTCCCCCCACACTGTGTCCCCTTTTGCACTCTGCGGGCCCGGTAAATGTTTTGGGCCCCCTCCAGAATGTCATTGGCCACTCTTGACCTCTGCCCGTTGCTCCTGTATCACCTCCACTCTCTGTTTATTGTGCCCCTGCCTTGACCTCAAAAATGCTGCCCCCGTGGGCCTCCGCTCTCAGTCCCTTTTGCCGCTCTGTGGCCTAATACTTTTTTCCCCCCTGCCAAAGGGGGAAAGTCTTTTTGCCACTCCTGACCTCAGCTGCTGCTGTGAATCCTGTCGTTCCCCCAAACTGTGCCCTTGTGCCAATGTTTTGACCTCACTGTCTGCCGGGCTGCTGCCGTGCCCTCCCACTGTGGCCTACTCCGTTTTTGCCAAAACCCCCAGAATTTGTCATTGTGCCCCCTGTTGACCTCATGCTGCTGATGTTGGGGGGCTGGCCCTGCCCTCCACACTGGTCATTGTGCCACTCTGCGGGGCCCGGTTTCTGTTTTGGGCCCCCTCCAGAATGTCATTGTTGCCCCCTCTTGACCTCATGCTGTTGCCCTGTCATCACCTCCCCTCTCTTTTCATTGTGCCACTGCCTGACCTCATGCTGCCTTCCGGGCCTGACCTCCGCTCTCAGTCATTGTTTCCCCTTCCCGTGGCCAATACCCATTTTTGGGCCCCCTCAAATTTCATTGTGCCATCTCTGACCTCATGGGTGCTGCTGTGCTCCTGTCGTGCCCCCCAAAACGGGGTCAATTTTGGCCCCCTGTCCCACCTCATGCGCTGCCGTGGCCCGCTGCCGTGCCCTCCCCACTGTGGCCTACCCTGTTTTTTGCCACCCCAGAATTTGTTTATTGTTTCCCCTGTCTGACCTCCCTGCGCGATGTTTGGGTGCTGCCTTTCCCTCCACCTGTGTCATTTTGCCCTGTCTTTACCTTATGCTTTCGCTGTTTTCTCCCCCGTGCCCCCCACACTGTGTCATTTTTCCAAATCTTTGGCCTACTCCTTTTTTGCCCGCTCCAGAATTTTTTCATTTTTGCCACTGCCCGACCCCCATGCTTTCTGCCCCCGGGGACCTCCCACTGTGCATTGTTTCCCCCTCTGCGGCCCGGTACTTTTTTGGGCCCCTTCCAGAAAGTCATTGTGCCCTGTTGACCTCATGCTTTCTGTGGCGCCCCCCGTCACCCCCACTCTGTCACTAATTTTGCCACCCGAGCTCTCAGTTTGTTTTTTTCCAGCTTTTGCTGCCATGACTTTTTCACTAAAATTTCCCGCTTTTAGTTTTTTTTGGTTTAGTTTTGCCCCCCTAAAATTTCCCAGGCAAAATTTTTTAGTGGGAAAAAAAATTTTAAAAAGCGGGGGCCCGGCAAAAATTCAAAAGGGGTTTCGTGTCATACTAAAACACAACAATTTTAAAGAAACCAAACCAAAACTCCCTCTCATATTTAAGGGATGGCACACTTTTTAACACCCTGAGGCTCTTTTGCAGCCTGGAAATTCCGCTTTTTAACGATTCGTGCCGAAGTAATTCGGAACGAAACGAATTTTGTCGGAAAATTCCCGGGGAATTTACCGAAAAAAATTTTTGAGAAAATTTTCCCCCTCTCTTTAATAATATAAAAGTTTTTAGGGGTCTAGGATTCAGGAGAGGGGTCATTGATCCCGGGGTTTTTTTTGATTGCCAATTGGAGTCGGGAAGGAATTTTTTCCCCACAAAGAAGGGCAATTGGGTTCTAAACCCCAAATTGGGGTTTTTTTCCTTCCCCTTTGATCAACACCTTAGCACAACAGGGTGAACGGGTGGACGTCTTGTCCCTTTTTTCGGCCTTACAAAATTTTGAAACTTCATGCTCCTCAGTGCTCAAAAGCACTTGACCCTTTTTTTTACCTTTGTTTACGGGAGCTAATCTTATTTAAACTAAATTTTGTTCACCAAAGCTCAATCCCTGTCATTTAGTCATTTCCCTCACAAAAAGCTTTTCAGCTAATCAGATAAAAAGACCTCTGGTCTGGTATGCAGGTTAAAATAGAAACCCGCGGCAGTGAGGACCCGCCCTTTAAATGTCCCGGGAAATTTATGGGCTTTAAAGTAAAAATTTTTGGGGGCCCAGTTTTAAAAATGTCTTCATTTAACAGTCCCCTTATGCTGAAAGTCAATCTTCATAGTGAGAAAACCTCTTTAACTCCATGCGGCACACAAAAGATTAAAAAAATTTTAAAAGGGGGGTTTTTCAATAAAAGGGTGTTTAAAGAGCCAAGCAAGGGTTTTTCACCCCCCTTTTGTCTCCTCCGGGAATGGGGGAAACTAAAAAAGAGTGATTAAAATAAAAAAAATTTATGGTAGTGAAATATGAGGAAAAAGCAAAATTTTGGTTTGCTTTTTGCCAAAATGTGGTTTTTTGGGAAACATCAAAAAAAGAGAGAGGCCCTAGAAGAAAAAAAAAGGGAAAGGTGGAAATTTTGCCTTAAAATTTGATGAGAAAAAAAGGGGCTGGGAAAACAATTTCATTTAAAAACCCAAAAAAGCATTTATGGGTATTTATCTTTCATGAAAAAAAATTTGAGAAACCCTTTAAATTTACATGTTTTTGATCAAAAAATGCTTAAGCCACCACGAAAGCATTTTTTTTATCAAAAACATGTGAACTAAAATTTTCAAAATTTTTTCATGTTGACAAATTTTGCATTAAAAGCTTTTCCCTTTGGGGTTTTTTCCCTGTTTTGCCTAGCCCCTTTTTGCAGTTTGGGTTTTGCCACTGGTTAAAAAGTGTATATATAAATATCCTAAATATCGCAACCCGCCAGTTTGGGACCCAGGGGTTTACATTGTTTTTTTCAGAAATGTTTTTTTGTGCAGAAATATACGTTGTTTTTGGCATATATTACTTTTAATCTATATTTGGGGGGGAAGGGATGCCTCCTTTTGGTTTTTGCACCCCACCCACTTTTTACTGGGTTATTGGTGCAGCTTGCAAGGTTGGTGTTTTTTTTTATTTTTTTCTCTCTGGATAATGGAGGTCGGTTTTAAACCCCAATGAGAGGCCCGAATTTGGCTCTATTGAGAGGTTTAAAGGGGAAACGGGAGGACCACCCGACCTGAGGGTCACGTTTTAAGTTTTGTGGGGGGCTTTTAAACATTTTTTTTATCAAAAACATGTGAATAAGAATCCAACGTTTTTTCATGTATGATAAAAAGATAAAGCTTCTTTAGGGAATTTTTTTCCCTGTTGTTTTTGCCCTTTTTTTCAGTGGTGTGCCGCTGGATTAAATTTGTGTGTGTATAATTTTTAAAGCCCCCAACCCTTCCCGTGGCAAACCCAGGGTTCGCAAATTTTTTTTCGAAATTTTTTTTTTTTGTGCAGGAAAATATCCCTTTAAAATTTTGGGAAAATAAATTTCTTTTAATCTATATAGGAGGAAGGGATGCCTCCATTTTTGGGTTTTCCCGCACCCCACCCACTTTTCACAGGCTGTTATATGAGTGCAGCTTGCAAGGTTGGTGTTTTTTTTTTTTTTTCTCTCTGGGTAATGGAGGTCGGCTGACCCAGTGAGAGGGCCCGGATTTTTTCTCTATTAAATTCAATAAAATCCCGTTTTTTTTCTTTTTTCGTTGGCCCCCCTTCTATTTATCCTTGGCTTAAAAGAAAAAAAGGAAATAAAAATGATTTTATTGATTTAATATTTTTTTTTCGTTACCCCCATTTATTATTCCCTTTTATATACACATCGGGACAAATCTGTGTCTTATCAATTTTATTTTTGGCCAGTACAGTTTTAATTTTAGATTGATTAGAAAACCCATAGGAGGGCGCCCCGCTCTCCCCTTGGGCCAAAAAAACCCCGCCTTTTTTAAAAATTAGCCAAAGACGGCTCGCTCGGGGGTTTCTTTTCCCCATAAACTCCCATGAGGGGTTGCTGTGCTCTGATTAGGGTAAGCTGGGCGAGCCCCCCGCCGCCTTTAAAAAAAATCAGTCGTTTCTGCCTTTTTACTGTATTTTTAACTGTCCCCCCTTTTAATAGAATTTGGGCAATATTTCTCCATAGGTTATAATGGGCCACTGTCGCTCCAAATTCCCGATTGGTCCCCGTACTCCCCCCATAGGAAAAATAATGGGGCCCCTGTCGCTCCTATTTGATTTGGGTGGTTTAAGCCGACCAAAGCAAAAAGGGTTAAACAAATTTTAAATTACTTGGAAAATTTTCCCCGGGAATTCTCTCATTGCAATTTCCCCATGTAAACCCGGTTCCGGCCCACAAAAGCGTTGTTCGGGGTTTTTTTCTGATTTTTTTTATTTTAAGGGTTTTAGCTATTTATCTTTTAAAGTTTTTTTCACTTAATAAAAAAGAATTTTTTTTTTCCTACTCCTTGGGGGGGGGACGGCGTTTGGGCCTCCCAGATTGCATTGGCCATCTCTCCATAGACCCACAATGGGAGAAGTAGCTCGCCTCTGATTGGCCCCAGATACCAAAACCCCCGGGAAACCACCCAAACAGCTTTTTTTTCTGCTTTTTACGGGATTTTTTAACTATCCCCCCTTTGAAATTTTGATTGGTCAATACTTTCTCCATAGTTTTAATGGTTCACTGTCACTCCTATTCTGATTTGGCCGGTTTTTGCCACCAATGAGGGAAAAGCTTTGAGAATTTTTAATTACTGTATTTCCCCCAATTTCCAAAATTTTCCAATTTGGATATTGCGCCGTTCCAGATTTTTGGGGGAAAAGGGGAAATTTTTTTTAAAATTTTTTATTTTTTTAGGTTTGAGCCTTTTTTTTGACAAAGTTTTCCGCCTTTTTAAAGGCCATTTTTTTTGAAAAAACATACCCTGCCCCCATGGGGCGAAGCCCGAGATTTGTTAGCGTCTTCTATCTGCTTCCCCCGGGATTTTCCCTTCCGCTGTCTTCGCCCCCATCGGAGCATTTTAGACCAAAACCAAAACCCCTCTGGCTGTCGGGGCGCCCAGCGCTGAAACGTGCCTCGCGTTTCCGACTCCGATCGTACATGCCTCGGAGTTTTCGAGCGCACCCGTCCCCCCCCAAAACGCCTACCCCGCGCCCCCACCGCGCCCATTGCCCGCCCTTTTGCGGGGCGCAGCTTAAAGTGGCCAACGCGGGGCCCCCAAAAAAAACCCCCCCATCCTGCTTTCCCACAGCGGGGTTCGGGCTTTGGGGGGCGCAAATTTCGCCGCAAACAGGCGAAAAAACCGTTTATACATGTCGCCCTTAGAAACCCAACAAAAAACCAAAGCCATTTTTCCCCAAAATTAATCCTCAATTACAATTCCTGAAAGAACTGGAAGAATTGGTGATAGCTGGTGTGGAAGCAGGTCTTCTTTCGAGGGATGAATCTCGTTTTCTCATACCCTCTAAGCCGAAAATAGCCACGTTTTACACATTACCAAAGATCCACAGGTATTTCGCCCTTGAAGGAGCGTCCAATAGTCTCAGGGGGGGTCACTTCTTTAAAATGTTGGGAATTTATTTAGATCAAATACTGAGGGGAGTTTTTTTGATTTTCCCCCTTTCCAAACGTATTGAAAGGGGCACCTCCGAATTTTTTAAAATAAGTTTTGGGGGGAATCTCGGTAATATGATGTAAGATTGGCCCCAGTGGGTGGGAGGCGCCCAATAGTAAACTTCCACCAAAACCCGGGGGCCCCGGGAAAGGCCCGTAGAGCCCTTTTTTTTAAAACAAGGGGTAGTCAACATCATCGTCACAATTTGCTTGCAGTTACTCGAGTTTACTCTCATTCATAATTTTTTTCTGTTTGGACCTATGCTCTCCCACCAGCCCAGGGGGACGGCCATGGAAAGCTCTTGTGCTCCTTCCTATGCTAATCTCTTCCTGGGCTGGTGGGAGAGCACGATGGTTTTCAGTGATGAACTGGAATCGTTCACTTCTAAAATCCTGCTATGGGTAAGATTTATAGATGATATTTTTGTGTTGTGGCAGGACACAGAGGCATCTTTTACCTCTTTCATGGAAGTCTTTAACAGGAATGAAATAGGTTTGAAATTTACTTCCGAGATCCATAAGTCAGAAATCACCTTTCTTGATCTTTGGATCAGGAAGGACTCATTGGGTAATCTACAAACAATGACCTTTTGTAAAAAAAACAGCTACGAATAGCCTCCTGAGATGGGAGAGTCATCATCCCATCCATTTGAAGGAGAGGATACCTAAGGGTCAGTATTTAAGAGTGAGACAAAATAGCTCGAGAATAGAAGACTTCTATAGACAGGCGGATGATTTGAAAGAGAGATTCCTCGAAAGAGGATATCCCCTACGTACCCTTAAACCTGCCTTCAAGAATGCGCTAGAAAGAGAAAGAAACAAACTCCTTCATAACAAACCAAAACAGATTGGGTCTGAGGTTGCCACTAGGATTATAGGCACATTTGATGATAAAAATCAAGAAGTGAGAGAGATTATCAGTAAATATTGGAACATCTTACTTGCAGATAAGGACTTGGGGGAGGTTTTACCATTATTATTATTATTATTATTATTATTATTATTATTATTTATTTTAAAGCGCCATTGATTCCAGGGCGCTGTACATTCGAGGGGGTTACATACATTACATAAGTCAAACGAGTACAGTGATAAGGGATAATGACAATTGGCACGACAGAGGGAGAGAGGACCCTACCCGCGAGGGCTTACAATCTACAAGGAGGGGGAAAGAGACAGGAGGTGAGGGGCAGACATGTCTGTGGAGGAAGTAGTGACAAGTTTAGTGAAGGTTATAGGCAAGCCTATACCATCTAAACCCCTTATTACTTTCAGAAAAGGAAGATCTATTAGGGATAGACTCATACATAGTTATTATACACCCCCACATGGAGAAAAAACGTGGCTTGAGAGAAAGCCCTGTGGGATGTTTTTGTTGTGGAAAATGTGTGACGTGTCCATATGTGGCTAAAACAATAGAATTCAGGAGTCACAATACTGGTTGTACTTTTGATATACGTGATTTCATGAACTGTTAAACGAAGGTTGTGTTCTACTAGTGTAAGTGACATAGAAAAAAAAAATATATAGGCAAAACTATCAGGCAGTTGAAGACCAGAATAGGGGAGCATATCGGCGACATCAAACACCGCCGCGATACTCCCCTTGCTAGACATGTATGGGATGAACATGGGGGAGTCTTCGCAGGTATGACTTTCACCTGCATTGAAAAAATCAACATGACAGCAAGGAAAGGAGATCTAGATAAAAAATTATTACGTAAAGAGACTGAATGGACTTTCAGGTAAAAAAGTTGCAACCAAGTGGACTTAATGAGATTTTGTATTTTGGATGTTTTATTTGAAGAATCACACATTTTTTGATGTTAGTCCGGTTCATTAGTACATACATTGTTGTGATGGTCCATTGGGCCATGATTGCCTATTGACCCTTTATTATCTTGGTATCAGTATATCGATGTATTGGTTTGTTTATCTGTATGCTTCATGTGTCTTGCTTTCACATAGGTACTTTGCTAATATTATTAATATTCCTAGATAGCGGGGACCTCGTTGTTTGGCATCTTGTGATATAGTGATCTCTCTATACCCTAAGGGAATTTGTATCTAATGGTGCGGGGATTCCTAGTTAAAACCCGTCTGTTTAGAAGAGTTGACGCTTATATGTTATTTTGTTGCATCTTACCATCATGTCTTACATTGTTTGCAAGCTGTATCTTTAGTGTGGCCATCTGTGGTAAAGCCTTTTGTCCCGGAGTCTGTATCATTGATGCGCATGCGCAGGCCCCGGTGTCGGGTTTGTCAATGCGCATGCATTAGTTCCGAAAATCTTACTGCCGGTGCGCATGCGCGAGGTTTTGGAGTCTCGCGAGTATATTTGAATAATAGACAAACGCAGTTAATGTTTGTAATAATATGTTTCCTCTGCACGCTCGTTTTGTAGCTGGTGGAGCACATTCTCCAAAAAAATGGGAATCTCACATTGAGTATTGAGCATTTCTACCATAGCCGTACTACATTAGGCGTCCACTCAGAGATATACGTCCGGCCAGTGGGTGTTTCCTTTTCAGCGCGGGGTTTTAAATCAGTCTGTGAAGGAAGTCGAGTGAGGCACATCTATCTGCTAGTGCTGTCCACACTATCCTGCATCTATGGATGGACTACTTGTATTCCCCTGATGAGTCCTCATTGACTAAAGAGGAGGAAACGCGTAATAAGGGAGCAAGCCTTATGCAAAGGGAAGTAAGATATCTAAATGAAAAATATATGTTGCATATAGGCTTCAAGGATATGATTGAGGATTATCAGTGCCTTGGTTATCTTTCATGTATGTAGGTCTTGTATTTGTGTGTTTTAATGTCACTACTTTCAAAGGTATTGCGGGGTTTGAGGAAATAATTATTGACCCAGTCAGGATAGATATTTAATAGGGTTAGCCACCGATAGGCGGGGCCGCCCTTTTTTCAGGGCGATTACCCTACCTGTAATTGAGGATATAAGAGTGGAAAGCACAGGCTTTTGTTAGGTACTAAGTCTTTGGGAATGTATATCCGTGAGTATTGTATATGCCCCGTATACCTGGGTCAGTTACACAGCACTGGTGTTTATGTATGTATATTTTAGAAAAATTTTATTAGATATTAATTAAAAGTTATATTTTAGGACTGAGTTTTGTAGTTAGTGTAGTAACCCTGTAAATATATATCTTTTTTTTTTTTCCTGTGAGTAGTACACTGGTAACTACCACTATATGGGGACTGTATGGAGATAATATACAGTCTGCAGAGCCTGTGTACACTGGTGTCTACCACTATATGGTCACTGTATGGGGGTAATATACAGTCTGTAGAGCCTGGGTACACTGGTAGTTACCACTATATGGTCACTGTATGGGGGTAATATACAGTTTGCAGAGCTTGTTTACCCAAGTGTCTACCACTATATGGACACTGTATGGAGGTAATGTACAGCATGCAGAGCCTGTGTACACTGGTGTCTACTACTATATGGTCACTGTATGGTGGTACTATACAGTCTGCAGAGCCTGTGTACACTGGTACCTACCACTATATGGTCACTGTATGGAGGTAATATACAGTCTGCAGAGCCTGTGTACACTGGTGTCTACCACCATATGGTCACTGTATGGTGGTAATATACAGTCTGCAGAGCCTGTGTACACTGGTATATACCACTATATGGTCACTGTATGGAGGTAATATACAGTCTGCAGAGCCTGTGTACAGTGGTAGTTACCACTATATGGTCACTGTATGGTGGTAATATACAGTCTGCAGAGCCTGTGTACAGTGGTAGGTACCACTATATGATCACTGTATGGTGGTAATATACAGTCTGCAGAGCCTGTGTACAGTGGTAGTTACCACTATATGGTCACTGTATGGAGGTAATATACAGTCTGAAGAGCCTGTGTACAGTGGTAGTTACCACTATATGGTCACTGTATGGTGGTAATATACAGTCTGCAGAGCCTGTGTACAGTGGTAGTTACCACTATATGGTCACTGTATAGTGGTAATATACAGTGTGCAGAGCCTGTGTACAGTGGTAGTTACCACTATATGGCATAGTTGCCAACCCTCCCGGTTTTGGCGGGTCACTCCCGCTAATGGGGGCCGTGTCCCGCCCCCCCCGCTTGGGTGGCATAACCTTCCGCCTCTTTAGAGAAGCTGGAGGTTATCTGTATACAGAGGCATCAGGCAGCGTTCTAGAGACGCTGCCTGATGCCTCTGTCCTGCGCCGCCGTGGCCGGCAATGCTTTCCTCTTCAGAGGAAGCTACGAGAGCATTGCGGGGGTAGGGGGAGGGGCTTAGCGGGACCCGCGAAGCTCCGCCCCCACTTTCCCCAGAGTTAGAAGATCTCGGATGCCAGCAGGACAGGTGAGTGCAGGGAGGGCTGTGTGTGTGGGGAGGGGGGTGACTGATTGTCTGTGAGGAGATGGGTGTGTGTGCAGTGACTGAGTGCATGTGAGGGGAGTGAAGTAGGTTTTATTATTTTATTGTTACCAGCTATAGGGGCACTGCCTGGATAAAGGGGGCATCTGCCTGGCTCATAGGGGCACTGCCTGGCATGGGGGCATCTATCTGGATAAAGGGGGCATCTGCCTGGCTCATAGGGGCACTGCCTGGCATGGGGGCATCTATCTGGTTAAAGGGGCATCTGCCTGGCTCATGGGGGCATCTGCCTGGCATGGGGGCATCTATCGGATAAGGGGGCATATGCCTGGCTCATAGGGGCATCTGACTGGCATGGGGCCATCTACCTGGATAAAGGGGGCATCTGCCTGGCTCATGGGGCATCTGCCTGGATAAAGGGGGCATCTGCCTGGCTCATGGGGACATCTGCCTGGCTAAAGGGGGCATCTGCCTGAATAAAGGGGGCATCTGCCTGGCTCATGGGGGCATCTGCCTGGTTTATGGGGGCATCTGCATGGCTCATGGGGACATCTGACTAGATAAAGGGGGAAACAGCCTGGATCATGGGGGCATCTGCCTGGTTTATGGGGGCATCTGCATGGCTCATAGGGACATCTGCCTGGATAAAGGGGGCATCTGCCTGGTTTATGGGGGCATCTGCCTGGTTTATGGGGGCATCTGCATGGCTCATGGGGACATCTACCTGGATAAAGGGGGCATCTGCCTAGCTATTGGGGGAACTACCTGGCTATAAGGAGCATCTAAGTGGCTATTGGGGACACTACCTGGCTATTGGGGGCACTACCTGGCTAATGGAGGCACTACCTGGCTGTAAGGGGCACTACCTGGCTATTGGGGACAGCTACCTGGCTTAAAGGGGGCATTAAAACCTGGTACAGGGGGCTCTCCCGGGTTAAAGGTTAAAATGGCCACCGAATCCCTCCTTTTGGGGGGCAGGTTTGGGGGTATCCCCAGCTCTCCTGGATGCTGAATGCCCATCTAACAGTCAGGGAAAGTGGGTGATGAAAAAAACCTAATTTAGTTTTTCTTCAGAGAAAATTAAAAAAGTTGGGTTAGTAGGGTGTGCTTTTTCGAAGGGGGCGTGGCTTCATGAAGATGGGGTGGATAGAAAATTTCGGTACGCACACCGCCTTCGATCCCCCTGTTTTTTTTACTTAAAAATTTGGGCATGTATGTATAGGTCCGTATGGAGGTAATAACAGCTGCAGAGCCTGTGTCAGTGGTATTTTACCATATTTGGTCACTGTATGGAGGCATTTACGTACTTCTGACTACAAACTAGTAAGAACTGTAGCTAACCACCAGGCTAGGTTTAAGTGGTAAAAAAAAACTTTCAAGGCTAAAGGGGCTTGTCTTCTTATTATTTTATGTGCTGGCTGCCAGGATCAGAGATAGATCTGATTCTGAAAATGTAACCATTTGGACACCGTACGAAATATACCCACAGAGTCAAAATGATTACACAATGGGGCCGTGGTCTGATGCGAAAAAGGGCAAAAACACAAAAGTCGAAATCCTAAAGAAGCATCTAGCTACTATCATTTAATAAAAAAAATTTTGGGCCTCGGTTCCATATCTTGTTTAGAACATGTTTAAGCTGCCCACGACTTTAAGTTGTTCAAATCGGGCAGTCCTATCCTATCTTTACCTCTCAATTCGAGCAAATAGGCCTCTCAAATGGGGGCACCAAAATCCATTTTTCAAGAGAGCAAAAAAAAAAAACACCCAACCTCCCAAAAGGGGGGTGCCCTTTTTGACGCCTGTGAGATGGGGCGGGGCAAAAACCCAAAAGGAACACCCCTTCCTTTTCCCAAAAGGTTAAAAAAACAATGTACCCAAGTATAAGTAGTTTCTGCACACAAAAAACATTCTGAAAAAACGTATGCAAACCTGGGTGCCACGGCGGGGCGGCACCTGTAATTTTCATGTACCACACAGACCGCCGCCAGCGGCACATTTCTGCAAAAAGGGCAATTCACTAGTCGAAATCCCAAAAAAAGCATCTAGCATCTATATCATGAAAAAAACTTTGAGACTTTCGGGCACATTCTTGATCAGAAAATGTTTAAGCTGCCCAGACTTTCAACGTGGTTCAAAACGGGCAGTCCCATCCTACTTTCCTCTCAATTTGAGCCAATCAGGCCCCTCAGGGGCACCGACCCCCATTTTCTTTTCCCAGGTTTTTTAAGAAGGGCGCTTTTGCAAAGGGTTTGGGGTTTTTTATTTTTTTCTCTGTTTTAAAGGAGGTGGTGACCCCGTGAGAGGGGCCCGATTGGCTGTTGAGAGGTAAAGTAGGGTAGGACTGCCCGATTTGGACCACGTTTAAAGTCGTGGGCAGCAAAAATGTTCTGTCAAGTATGTGAACCCAGGTTCAATGTGGTCTGATGCGGACCCTTATCATGGGGTGATGTTGGGCTGACATAATAGCCAGGGACCTAATGGAGTATGACCAATAGGTGATGTGAAGTTTGGGCTGTTTGAAACCAGTTGCCCATTGTTACATAGTTTATAAGGCTCAAAAAAGACAGATGTCCTTTCAGCTCAGCCTATTGGTGTACAGTGCTGAACCAGAGGAAAGAATAACCCCCCCCCCCCCCCCCCATGAGGTAGAAGCCAATTGTCCTCATTTTTTGGGAAACGTTCCTTCCCATCTTCAGTAGGAATCTGTGTTATGTCTGTCTTCTGTCTTTTGTGTTTGTTTGGAGTGGTTGCATGGCAACTACCCAGTACTCTTGCTTAACAGGTGACCTAGCCACGCACCTAAGCTCAGCTGAATATGGCATTGTGTGCAGAGTACAGCTTTGGATCCTGTCTAGTCCTGCATTGTTAGATTGTTCTGTCTATGTAGTCAGTTGTGTCAGGCTGAAAGTCTTGTTTTTGTCTCTCCCTTTTTGGTTAGTTTTGGACTTTGTAGTTTTTGAGAAATATTGATTTGGTATTTGACCGGTCTCTGTTGGGCCCTGTATCTCTGGGTATTAAGCCACTTGTTGTATTAGGGTCAGTAGCTAGATTAGGGACAAATTTGAGGGAAAGGTGCTAGGATAAATCGGGAAAAGAGGTTTGGTTTGGGGGGAACCAGGTATAAATTGGGCGTTCATAGAGACAGACATCATTATTACTCTCTGCTCCTGGAGTACAGTAGTATGGCCAGCGGTTGCCATTACACCATGCCTGCACCTGCGCAGTTTTAAGCATAGGACGCCAAGACCGACATCGGCGCCATGATAAAAGCTAGGTATGTGTTGTTAGCCTCACTTATAGATTTAATAGGAGTTATTTTATTTGTGGTGATGAGAGGGCGGTTTTTTAGATTAGGAGGAGCCAATTGGCTCTATATATAAGCCTGTAGTACTGACACAGGGTATGGGACATCATAAGTGCTGACCATCACCTTGGCAGTGCCCATCATTGAGAAGCAAAAATAGTCCCCGCAGAAAATA